>BQNB010068347.1:0-33871 GCA_026074375.1 Tanacetum coccineum
GTTAATGCTGCTAGGCATAAACTTACAACTGATGGTAAACGTTAATGCTGTTGAGGGTATTTTCATAAATACTTCGATTAAAGGTTTCAATTACTCATTTGATCAATTTCTACTTTCGTATACTCTCTAATCTCAAACCCTAACTCAATTTCATCATTCATCATCAAAACCCAGCACAAATGGCAAATCTAAAGTTTGCAGATACTTACAACATGGTCGAATTTTTGTCTAAACCTGCTGAAAGTAAAGGGTTTGAACAAATTGTGGATTTTCTGAATGCACACATCATAAAGTATGCTTTAACCGTTAATCCCACTATATACACTTTGTGCATTGAACAATTCTGGGCTACTGTCAAGGCAAAAACTATCAATGGGGAAGTACAGTTACAAGCCCTAGTGAATGGAAAGAAGATCATCATTACTGAGTCGATTGTAAGAAGAGATCTTCAATTAGAAGATGCTGATGGTGTTGATTGTCTACCCAATGCTACCATCTTTGAACAACTTACATTAATGGGGTATGAGAAAATTTCACAGAAGCTTACTTTCTATAAGACATTATTTTCCCCACAATGGGAATTTTTGATTCATACTATTTTACAATGCCTAAGTTCTAAGACTACTGCATGGAATGAGTTTAGTAGCACTATGGCATCTGCAATCATCTGTTTAGCTACAAACTAGAAGTTTAACATTTCAAAGTACATTTTTGAAAGTATGGTGAAGAACTTGGATAATGTGTCTGGAAATTTTTTGATGTATCCAAAGTTTGTACAAGTGTTTGTGAATCAACAACTTGAAGGGATGCCTAGTCACAAGAGAATTTACATTTCACCCTCTCACACTAAGAAGATATTTGGGAATATGAGAAGGGTTGGAAAAGGTTTTTCTGAAAGGGAAACACTATTATTCCAAACAATGATGGTACAAGATCAAGAAGAAATAGGTGAAGGTTCAGAAATGCCAACTGATTCCCATCACACACCCACCATTATTCAACCATCAACATCTCAACCTCAAAATAAACAAAGATCAAGAAGGTCAAAGAGAAAGGACAATGAGGTACCTCAGCCTAGTGGTCCTATAACCAATGTAGCAAATAAGGCTGTCAATGAGGAGATGGATTACAGTTTGGGAAGGGCTGCCACTATTGCTACTGGCTTAGATGCAGAGCAGGATAGGGGTAACATTGATATGACCCAATCCAAGGCAACACTTAATGAATCAAGTTCCTTAGGAACTAGTTCAGGTAATGGTACCAGGCGCCAAGAAACCATGGGGGATACAATTGCTCAGACTAGGTTTGAGAATGTATCTAAACATTACAATGATCCACTGCTCGTAAGAGGTAACACACTTTGAAGTGGTGAGGATAGACTGAAACTTGAGGAATTGATGGCATTTTGTACAACTTTACAATCAAGAGTTCTTGCTTTGGAGACTATAAAGACCGCTCAAGCTAATGAGATTGCAAGTTTGAAAAAGAGAGTCAAGAAGCTAAATAGGAGGAATAAGTTAAGAACTTATGGACTTAAAAGATTAAACAGAGTTGGTTCATCAAGAAGGGTATAATCCTCTAAAGATGAAGGTTTGGGTGAAGAGGATGCATCCAAACAGGGGAGGATATCAGATATTGATGCTAATGAAGACATTTACTTGGTCAATGTTCGGACTGATGAAGATATGTTTGGTGTTAATGACTTAGATGGTGATGAGTTGATTGTTAAAAGTGTAGATGTTTTTAAAACTGCTGAGGAAACAAGAAGTGTGGTTGAAGAAGTTACTGCTGTTACAATTCCAGTTAGTGCTGCTACAACTACAACTATAACTACTGCAATAACTGATGTTGAAATGACTTTAGCTCAAGCACTGGTAGAATTGAAGAGTGTAAAACCCATGGCTACAACAATAACTACAACACCAACACTTATAACAACAGCTGCTGCTACAACAGTTATAGCTGTTAGCACAAGACCCATAGCAAAAGGGCTTGTTATTCATAAACAGGAGCAAGCACCTACACCAACAGTTTCTTCACAACAACCATCACAGGTCAAGGTTCAGGACAAGGGTAAAGGCAAAATGGTTAAACTAGAACCTATGAAGAAAATGTCTAAGAAAGAACTACTCAGGCTTGATGAAGAACTTGTTTTTAAGCTACAAGCTAAAGAAAAAGAAGAAGAAAGGCTTGCAAGAGAAAAAGCTCAACAAATGGAGGAAGCCAAAATAGCTTGGGATGATGTTCAGGCTAAAATTAATATAGATTATTAGTTGGCTCAAAGACTGCAAGCTCAAGAGCAAGATGAATTGACTTATGAAGAAAAGGCAAGATTGTTTGTACAATTCTTAGAACAAAGAAGAAAACATTTTGCAGCTAAAAGAGCAGAAGAAAAGAGGAACATACCACCAACAAGATCTCAACAAAGGAGTATCATGTGTACTTATCTGAAAACATGGAAGGATGGAAGCCTAAAAGTTTGAAGAACAAGTCCTTTGCCAATATTTAAGAATTATTTGACAAAGCAATGAAAAGGGTGAATACCTTTGTTGACTACAGAACTGAGCTGGTGGAAGAGAGTTCTAAGAAGGCAGAAGCAGAGATAGCACATGAGATCAGTTTAAAGAGAGCATGAGAAGAGCTGGAACAAGAAAGCTCTAAAAGGCAAAAGTTGGAAGAAGATAAAGAGTCTGAAGAGCTTAAGCAATGTTTAGAAATAATTCCAGATGATGGAGATGATGTAACTATTGATCCTACACCTTTATCTACTAAATCTCCAACCATTGTTGACTACAAGATCTACATAGAAGGAAAGAAAATCTATTTCCAAATTATCAGAGCAGATGGTAAAACTCAGATGTATTTAACTTTTGGAAAAATGCTTAAAAACTTTGATAGAGAAGACTTGGAAGTTATTTAGAGTATAGTCAAAGCAAGATTTAAGAAGACAGAGCCAGTGAATTACATGGATAATTTCTTACTTCTTAATTTGAAGACCATGTTTGAACATCATGTTGAAGATAATGTATGGAAGAATCAACAAGGATTAGTTAAAGTGCTGAACTGGAAGCTTTATGATTCTTGTGGAGTTCATTGTGTAACAATGCAGAACATGCTATTTTATCTATTGGTTGAGAAGATGTATCCACTTACAAATCACACACTACATCAGATGTTCAATGATGTGAAGCTTTAAGTTGATTATGAGTGTGAAATGGCATTTGAGCTTCTTAGATTGGTCAAGAAACAACTTAAGGAAGGCTATGTACCTGAATGAAGTGTTTGGAAGCATCCTCTTGGTGATTGATGAAGCTTTGAATAAAACTTGATGATTTTGGAGATAAATATCAAGTTTAGGGGAGGATTGTTGGGATTAAAAGCCTTCTTGAAGTTACTGCTGCTAAGTTAATGCTGCTGGTGTATAAGTTACTACTGCTGGTACTAAGTTAATGCTGCTAGTACAAAAGTTACAATTGCTTAAAGATTAAGACTGCTGAAAGAGTTTCTACTGTCAGAAGAGAATGGATAAAGACAGAAGAAAGGATAAAGATTGATTGGAGATCAAGATTACTTACGTGATAAGTATTAGTTATTTATAGAATAGATTATAGAGAATATTCTATATCTTAGGAATATATTGTAAATCGACTAGGACTCCTTGGTGTATAAAAGGAGGTCCTAGGGCATAGAGTTTGCTATCTAGAAATCTTTTGTTTTTGATATCGTTATAGCTTCAAGGTTTTGTAACCCTAATACTAGGAGAGTATTCGTATTATTTGTAATAATAATATTGGAGCTTTTATTGTTGAATTATATTGTCTTGTGTTACTGTTTCACTAAGAATTCTTTTAATATTAAAGATTAGATTCCGCCATAATCGTTAATACATTCACATAAAGTTTCTACTATAGTTGTGTTAGATTTATCTAATATAACTAAACCTTAAAAAAGCTTAAGGAATTCGGTCTATTGAAGTGAGATCCAACAAGAGGTATCCTACATCCTGGGACAAAAGAGGAAAAAGGGAGTGATTTCTTCCCTTTGGTCATTTTGATCATTTTCTTCATGATATAGTTTCAAACGATGGCCGTTAACAATGAACCTTTTGCCATATTTACCATAGAGTTCAACATATCCAGATGGATATTCATGCTTTACTATGTATGGTCCAAGCCATCGAGATTTGGGTTTTGGCTATTTGTATTTATACTTTGAGTGGAATAACCGCACTTTGTTTCCGTGTTTGAATTCTTTTTCTATTTTTAATTTTCTTTCGTGCCAGACTTTGGTTCTTGCTTTATATAGACGAGAATTTTCATATGCTTGATGACAGAATTCGTCTAGTTCGTGTAACTGAAACATTCTTTTCTCACCAGCCGCGATGAGATCAGGATTACAGTTTTCCAGTGCCTAATATGCACGGTGTTTAATTTTGAATGGTAGGTGGCAGCTTTTACCTTATAAGAGTTTATATGGGGTGGTTCTGGTGGGTGTTTTGTAAGCGGTTCTAAAGGCCCACAAAGCATCATCAAGTTTTTTTGACCAAATAGTTGGATTATCTTTTACTATTTTTTCAAGGATTTTTTTGAGGGCTCTGTTTATATTTTCAACTTGTCCCCTCGTTTGAGGATGATATGATAGAGAAACGGTGGGTAACTCCATATATTTTCATGGTTCTTTCCATTATTTTGTTACAGAAATGAGTACCTCAGTCGCTTATGAGAGATTTAGGCATACCGAAATAGCAGAATAGTTTTTTCAAAAATGAAATTACAACTCTGGCATCGTTAGTTGGTAAGGCTTGAGCTTCGGCCCATTTTGACACATAATCGACAGCGACTAGGATATATTCAAGTTTGTAAGATTTTTGGGATGGTCCCATAAAGTCGATACCCTAGATGTCAAAAACTTCACATACTTGAATGCTATTTAAGGGAATCTCATCACATTTAGAGATATTTTCGTTTTTTTGACATGCTTCGCACAGGTGAATGAGGGTATGAGCTTCTTTAATGATGGTTGGCCAATAAAAGCCTGAGTCTAAGACTTTTTTAGCTGTGGTGGTTGGTCCATAATGTCCACCGGTAGGTCCGTGGTGACATTGATCTAAAATGGAATGAGTTTCTGGCCTTGAGACACAACGTCTAATCATACCGTATGAACATACTTTAAAAAAGTAAGGATCTTCCCAAAAGTAGTTTTTAAGGTCAGAGAAGAATTTGTTCTTTTGTTGGTATGTCATCCGCTTATGTATAATATCACCTACCAGATAGTTTGCAAAGTCTGCGAACCATGGTATGTCTTTGGTGGTTATTTCCATAAGAGTTCCGCTAGGAAAATTATCGTCGACATCGTTGTCGTCACTTGTCTCATCATATTCAATTCGAGATAAGTGGTCGGCGACAACATTTTCAGTACCTGTTTTGTCTTTTATTTTGATATCAAATTCTTACAAAATCAGTATCCAACGTATAAGACGTGGCTTTGCATCTTGCTTTTTGAATAAGTGTCTTAAATTTGAGTGATCAGTATATACAATCATTTTAGATAATACCAGATAGGGTCAGAATTTGTCAAATGAAAAAAACTACAACCATAAGTTCTTTCTCAGTAACCGTATAGTTTTGATGAGCTGCATTAAGGGTTTTGCTTGCATAATATATAGGGCGAAAGTGTTTTCCATCCTTTTGACCTAAAACTGCTCCAACTGCGAATTTACTTGCATCACACAATAGCTTAAATGGAAGGTTCCAATTTGGGTTCATGATTACAGGGGTACATGTGAGTTTTCTTTTAATGATTTGAATGCTTTGTGACATTCATTATTGAATTCAAATGGAGTATCTTTTTCAAGCAATTTAGTTAGAGGACGAGAAATTTTCAAGAAGTCTTTAATGAAACGTCGGTAGAAACCGGCATGTCCTAGAAAATTTCTAATGCCTTTAACATTAGTAGGGGGTGGAAGTTTAGAGATTACGTCGATTTTGGCTTTGTCAACTTCTAGGCCTGCTCCAAACACTTTGTGTCCAAGCAAAATTCCTTCTTTAACCATGAAGTGACATTTTTCCCAGTTAAGGAAAAGATTTGCATCCTTGCAACGTTGAAGCATTTTGTCTAGATTATTTAGATAGTTAGCGAAGGAGTTTCCAAAGACGAAAAAATCGTCCATGAATACTTCTACGGATTCTTTGATCATGTCATGAAAGATAGCCAACATGCACCTTTAGAAAGTAGCGGGAGCATTACATAAACCGAAAGGCATTCCCCTGTAAGCGTATGTTTCGAAGGGGCATGTGAGGGTTGTTTTTTCTTAATCCATACTGTCGATCGGCATTTGGAAATATCCAGAAAACCATCGAGGAAACAAAAATATTTATTTCCTGCGAGTCTTTATAACATTTGATCCATGCATGGTAAAGGAAAGTGGTCCTTTGCGGTTGCTTCATTGAGTTTACGATAATTGATACAAACTCACCAACCCGTAACGGTTCTTGTTAGGACAAGTTCATCTTTTTCGTTAGTGACAACTGTTATACCACCTTTCTTGGGTACACAGTGGATGGGGCTTACCTAAGGGCTATCGGCTATTGGATAAATTATACCTGTATCGAGGAGTTTAAATGATTTCTTTTTAATAACTTCTTGCGTGTTAGGATTTAATTGTCTTTTTTTTAAACAACTGGTTTCTTATCTTCTAAGAGTTGAATTTTATGTTTACAAAAAGACAGACAGATTCTAGGAATGTCTATTGTTTTCCAAGCAAAGGCTTGCTTGTGTCTTTTAAAAATAGAGATGAGCTTATCTTTGTTTTGTTCTAAAAGCTGAGATGATATGATTACATGAAGAAAACTAGGTTCTTCCAAGAATACATATTCTAGGTGATCGGGGAGGGGCTTCAGTTCAAGATCCAAAGGAGGTTCTTCAATAGATGTCTTTATTTTATAATCGGTGTTAAAAATGATTTTTTTGAACGATATTTTTTCATTGGATTCAGATTTAATGTCTTATTCGATATTTATAGCCATAAATTCATCGAATTCAGCAAAGAGTTTTTCTTCGAGAATATTTCCCTCGATGAAATAAAGGATTAGACTCCCTTCATTGAGAAGAGCATCAAAATCTTCTTCTAAGATTTCGTCGATAACATCAATGCTAAAACATGTATCATCATTCGAATAGGAATGTTTCAATGCAGAATCGATCGAGAAAGTCATTTGTTCAGTTCCAACTCCAAGATTGAGTTGTTTTTGTTTTACTCGAATTACTGCATCAGTAGTATGGAGAAAAGGTCTTCCTAAAATAAGAGGAACTTTACTGTCTTCTTCCATTTCGAGAATAACGAAATCCACGAGAAATGTGAATTTACCAACTTTTATGAGCATATTTTTAGATATTCCACTAGGGTATTAGAATGATCAGTCGTCTAATCTTACACTCATTTGAGTTGGTTTGAGAGTTTTGAGAAATAATTTTGCGTATAGAGAATACGGAATAAGATTAATGCTAGCACCAAGGTCAGCCAAAGCATTACATGAGAAAGTTTTGCTAAAGGTACATGGAATAAGGAAACTTCTGGGGTCTCCAAGTTTAGGTGGAACTTTTTTTTGGATCATAGCTGAACTTTCATCGCTAAGGAAACCGGATGAGATTTGTTCAAGCTTGTGCTTGTTGCTTATGAGTTATTTGAGAAATTTGCCATAGTTCGGCATTCCTGCTAAGACATCAACAAGAGGTACGTTGATTCGAACGTCTCGAATCATATCAAGGAATTTACCATATTGGACTTCTATTTTCTCTTTCCGAAGGCGTTGAGGATATTAAATTTTTGGTTTGTAAGGTTTAGGCGTCAGAGTTTCTTTGACTGGTTTTGGTGGTTGAGTTTTGGGTTGAGGTACAGATTCTTCTTCTTTATCATTGCTATCGAAATTGACAAGAGCTTTAGAATCATTTTGAACATTGTTTGGGTTGGTGGGTGGGTTATAGGATTTACCATTTCATGTAAATACGGCGTTTACATGCTTGTTTCGAGCTTGTGGTTGTTGATAAGGTTTAAATGAGCCACCTTTTGGGTTTGGTTGAGTGTTACTAGGAAGAGATCCAGAAGGTCGACTAGATTGCTTGACAACAAATCTATCAAATTTTGCTTCTAAGTTTTGGATCGAGGTGTGACAATCTGTAAATTTCGAGGTCAATATTTTACCGTTTTGTTCATTTATTTGACTTTGATAAGTTACGTGATAATTTGACCTAAAACCGGAATGTTGTCCCACGTAAAACTGAAAAACATTATCAGATGCGTTCCGACGTCGGACTAAGATTAATCTACTCATAATATACTTAATGGGATCTTCCTAAAGTATTACTTTGGTTATATACGTTTATGTTTATGAATTTTACGTTTTTTGCGTGCGTTTTGTGTTTTCGTCATTTTATGCCTAACGGAACACCAAAAACCTATCACCTTTTCATGTAAACCCAAATTATTGATTTCTATTATTATGAAGCTCAAAATTTTTGAGCCATATAATCTATGCTTTCTTTATTTTTGATTCATAGTCTCTAAATTAAATCAAAGGGTATCTTTTCAATTTTGCTTACACAAAACAACCTCATGTGCATGAAAAACAAAGATGGTGACATTTTTGGAGTTTACTTCCCATGCATAAACATTATCACGTGACACCCTTACACATGTACTACCACCTTAGATCACAAAAGCACTAACAAAATGTCTTGAACCTTGGTTAGCACGTTGGCTAATGTTTTCCCCTTTCCTTTCCACTTTGTATATTTAGTCACATACAATTAAACATAGAGTGGTTAAAAGTGTTAATAGTCACACATAAGGAAGCTTTAGTGTCCGTATCCATGTTTTTTGTGTGACTATTGTTCATCCAATGGCCATATGAATTTTATGTTTGTGTGGCCTTTTGTAATATTTAGTCACACAAAGCATGTTTGTTTTGGGTATTTAGTCACATATAATTAAGCATAAAGTAGCCAAAAGTGTTAATAAGTGTGACCATATGGTGTTTAAAGTGAAGAAATATGTATTTTGTGTGACTATTGATCAGCCAATGGCCACATGAATTTTATGTTTGTGTGGCCATTTGTAATATTTAGTCACACAAGGCATGTTTCTTTTGGGAGTTTAGTCACATACAATTAAGCATAAAGTGGCCAAAAGTGTTAATAAGTGTGACCATATGGTGTTTAAATTGAAGAAATGTGTATTTTGTGTGACTATTGATCATCCAATGGTCACATGAATTTTATGTTAGTGTGGCCTTTTGTAATATTTAGTCACACAAAGCATGTTTGTTTTGGGTATTTAGTCACATATAATTAAGCATAAAGTAGCCAAAAGTGTTAATAAGTGTGACCATATGGTGTTTAAAGTGAAGAAATGTGTATTTTGTGTGACTATTGATCATCCAATGGCCACATGAATTTTATGTTTGTGTGGCCTTTTGTAATATTTAGTCACACAAAGCATGTTTTTTTTGGGTGTTTAGTCACATACAATTAAGCATAAAGTGGCCAAAAGTGTTAATAAGTGTGACCATATGGTGTTTAAATTGAAGAAATGTGTATTTTGTGTGACTATTGATCATCCAATGGCCACATGAATTTGATGTTTGTGTGACCTTTTGTAATATTTAGCCACACAAAGCATGTTTGTTTTGGGTATTTAGTCACATACAACTAAGCATAAAGTGACCAAAAGTGTTAATAAGTGTGACCATATGGTGTTTAAATTGAAGAAATGTGTATTTTGTGTGACTATTGATCATCCAATGGTCACATGAATTTTATGTTAGTGTGGCCTTTTGTAATATTTAGTCACACAAAGCATGTTTGTTTTGGGTAATTAGTCACATACAACTAAGCATAAAGTGACCAAAAGTGTTAATAAGTGTGACCATATGCTGTTTAAAGTGAAGAAATATGTATTTTGTGTGACTATTGATCATCCAATGGCCCACGGATATTATGTTTGTGTGGCATTTATTATATTAGTCACACAAGTCATGTTTCTTTTGGGTGTTTAGTCACATACAATTAAGCATAAAGTGGCCAAAAGTGTTAATAAGTGTGACCATATGGTGTTTAAATTGAAGAAATGTGTATTTTGTGTGACTATTGATCATCTAATGGTCACATGAATTTTATGTTAGTGTGGCCTTTTGTAATATTTAGTCACACAAAGCATGTTTGTTTTGGGTATTTAGTCACATATAATTAAGCATAAAGTAGCCAAAAGTGTTAATAAGTGTGACCATATGCTTGTTTAAGTGAAGAAATGTGTATTTTGTGTGACTATTGATCATCCAATGGCGCATTTTGATGAAATTTTTATGTTTGTGTGGCCTTTTGTAATATTAGTCACCAAAGCATGTTTTTGGGTTGTAAGTTAGTCACATACAATTAGCCATAAATGTGACCAAAGTGTTATAAACTTAAAAAAAAAAAAAATAAAATAAAAAAAAAAAAAAAGAAAAAAAAAAAAAAAAAAAAAAAAAAAAAAAAAAAAAAAAAAATTAAAAAAAAAATAAAAAAAAAATAAAAATAAAAAAACGAAAAAAAAAAAAAAAAAAGTAAAGGATAAAAAAAAAAAAAAAATAAAAAAAAAAAAAAAAAATACAATGTTAATAATAAAAATGTGTGACCATATGCTGTTTAAGGTGAATAATATGTTAGTTTGTGTGACTATTGATCATCCAATGGCCAAATAAATTTTTATGTTGTGTTGATGTTGTAACATTTAGTCACACAAAGCATGTTTGTTTTGTGTATTTTAGTCACTTACAATTAAAGCATAAAGTGACCAATAGTGTTAATATGTGTGGACCATTTGTGTTTAAAGTTAAGAAATGTGTATTTTATGTGACTATTGATCATCCAATAGCCACTGAAT
The DNA here is from genome assembly GCA_026074375.1 of Tanacetum coccineum. Classification (NCBI taxonomy): domain Eukaryota; kingdom Viridiplantae; phylum Streptophyta; class Magnoliopsida; order Asterales; family Asteraceae; genus Tanacetum; species Tanacetum coccineum. The sequence goes on from BQNB010068347.1 coordinate 10,919, forward strand.
TTTATGTTTGTGTGGCCTTTTGTAATATTTAGTCACACAAAGAATTAAGCAACAATGGACCAGAAAGTGTTAACAAGTGTGTCCATATGTTCTTTAGTCACATTTAAGAAATTCCAATATATTCAAACAAAATCTAGTATATTTATCAAAAAAAATTCAAATACCATAATACTGGAATGGAATATAACTGAACAATATAAAATTTAATGTCGTATATACTAAACTTCTCAATAAACTAAGGCCTTCTGACTCCTCTTCTTATTAGCTTCCTTTTGCATGGCATCACTAGAGACGTAGAAGTTTTTGCGATTCGTTGGTACTTTAGGTGCAATTTTGTTCTCAACAGTGATCAGTTGTATGGTACTTGGTGGTGTTGCCTGCAAGAAACAAAAGTCGCGTGTATCAAACACTGAATTAAATATGAAGAATTTATTTATATTTATGGTTCCATAAAAACACATGTATGTTACCTTTGGATAAAAAAACAACTTGATTCTTTGCCATGCAACATATCCTACCTACTGCATCAAAATTGTGTGCACGTTACTTCTACATTCCGTATTAAATGGGTGCATCCACTAGAGATTTATCAATTGACACTTTGTAGCAATCCTTTGGGAGTGCTTTGTTATGAAGCATTATTTTCCCATCACTCTTATATACGGTATCCTCAGCAATAATAGTTGTTTTTACCTTTAGTGTCACAGTTGCACTTTATTGCCTAAAAATGTTTGTTGCATGTATGTATCAGAAATTAATTAAACAAAAGAATATATGAACATGTTGAATACATGACTTGTGGGTGTACTGAACATTTCTTGGATTGTGAATTTGACTGAAGAATCCTTTCGGATTGATCTAGTCGTTTTCTTAGCTCCCACAGATTTAACAGTTTCCTGTATGCATATAAAACATGGTAAATATATAAGACATGTATGTAGAATTCAAAAATCACAGGGGGTGTTTTATTAATTACTTACCCTTTTTTGCATTTCCTTCCGAATGCTCGCATCATTCTGATCACATCCAAGAATAGTTGTTCCGCCCTCCTCATCAGCACTGCTATTTATTGGATGAATTTCCACCGGAGACACCTGCAATATAAATTAAGAAATGTGTTGGGATTAAAAGGATTCTTAGTACTGCTGATGATACTGCTGCTGGTTATGGTTAAGACTGTTGGTTGAAGACTGAAGAAAATATACCAAGTCATTAGTGCTGCTAGTACAAATGTTAGTACTGCTAGTGTTAGTTGTAAATGATAGTAAATATATAAGACTATTAGATATAAGCTAGCACTGTTGTGTTATTACTGCTTCTTAGATATGCATGAATTATATTAGGAAAAGATTAGAATTGGATGGAAACTTATTGTAAGCCCATTAGGTTCTCCTTTTTTTTTTATTGTGTTATAATAGGATGGTCCTAGGGTATTAGGTCAGATGTACCTGCTATCAATTGGATCAGTGATGTGAGCGTTAATTAAGTTAATTAGAAAATGAAATTGTTAACAACATAAAAAATGTCTTACATCTAGTGGTATCAATTGAGTTGGCGTTGACTGCAACTGCCCCCCTTGTGCAGCCAACTAATTTTTCAGTTTAGTCACCATTCCCTCTGTCTGTTACATCTTACTGGACATAACTCTGTTTAATAGTTTTTCTACTCACTGTTCACGTCTCGCAGCATCAAGTTGACTTTCTAATAACAAAATTCTTTCATCAGCTGCTTGTTTGCTTCGTGGAAGATCAAAATACCTCTTGTATGTCACTCCACTTCCCACTCCTCTTATATACCCTCCCTTTTCCTTACTTAATACAAGTGTCATGGCATCAATGCCTTGATCTACCTGCAAGGTTCCTTCTTTGATCTTGTCCTCAGTTTCTTTCTGCACACACAATATGGGAAATAGGTTATTATACGAAAATGAACATAATAAAAAAAATTACAGACAAACTTACAAGTTTATCTCCCACTGATCTAATCTTATCATCTTGGATTATTCTCGTTTTGTTTACCCTTCCTTTAACCATAGGGTTCCACGGGTGGGTTCTTCATTCTTGTTCAATTTCTTGTTTCAATTTTATAACATCATAATACATAAACATGTAAGTTAAAACGATATAAACGAATATCTATGAAATGCAAATGTCAAATGTGTAATCTTACCATTTTCTCTTTCATGAGTGTATCACTCATCCATTGTATTCAGACAATACATTGGAATGCGCCATTTTAGCTTTAGCAGATTTCACTTTGCAAACACAAATCATAAGGCGTTTAGATGTGTAATGTTGCTAGGTATAAAACTCATATATTTATGGAACACAAAGTTATGAAAGTTATATGGACTTAAATAAAAAAATGACTAATTAAACCTTGTATTCGCGATGGCCGTATAGAACAATACTTTACAAAATTGACCAATCCTTCGGCTTTTTAAATTTTGCAGAATAACTTCGCCGAGACATCATTTAGCTTTGAAGGTGTATCTTGGTTGGGCAATATGTATGTTTGTCTCAGTTTCCTTCTAAAATTCCTTAGAAGTTGACCAAGATGATTCATTACCAGCTTTCTGACCGTCAAGTCAACATCAAAGTATCGCTGCAAAGATTAACACAATGTTGTGAATTAATTAGTTGCACATAATGTTAATGCAGAGATAAACTTATGTAGTACTGGGTTCAAAAATAGTATATGTGTACTGTGATTTCATCCCATAGTTTATTGCTTGCTTCTGGACCTACCTTCTTCCAGGATAGAATCTGCAAACCTATATGCTCACAAACCATGTCTCCTAAAAAACTCAAAAACAATGCTCTGTGTTTTCCTGATACCCTATTCAATGCATCGAAGGTTACACTAAGCTTTACTCTACCGGGTTTTCCATATTCCCTGCGAAACTTGCATAACCTGGTTATGCCCCTCTTAGCATAACCATTTGAATGGTTGTTTTCATCATCCTCATGCGCATCCTCAATATACTCCTCTGATTCATATCCTAAATCTTCAATTTCATATTCATTTTCATTATCATAATTAACCAAATTGGCCTGATTATCAATGGCTTCAGTTTCCATGATTCTTCAACCGCAATGTGTAAAAGAAAATAAGTAAAAGTGGCAATTAATGGTGTAAAAAGAGATGTTATTGTTCTGTTTTGGTTGCAGCCTTTTTTTTGGGGAGATGAAAAAGTGTTTTTGCTAAAATTAGGAAAATAAACCGTCCATATTCATATGTGATTTTAAAAGTTTTGGCTGCAATTTGGCTCCAAATTTTAAAAATTTTAAAAGTTAAATTTTTGCTGAAATTAGGAAAATAAACCGTCCATATTCATATGTGATTTTAAAAGTTAAAAATTTTGAATTATTGATAATTTGACATTGTTATTTTAAATTTGGCGTTCTCTCAATTAAAGATGTAATCTTTTTTCTCATTAAAAAGGGAATGTGTGATTATATGTTTATTACAATTTAAATTTTATTTTAAAAAAAATAAAATTTTATGACAATTAACATATTATAAAAAGTGGTAATTCTTACATGTTATACTCTTCCGGATGTCATAATATACATTGATTCTACCATAACATCTATACTTTTACAAAATTTAAAAATTAAATTTAAATTAAAAAATTTAGTAATTTAGAAATACGTTTACCAACATACACGAAAACGAACCGAACGCCCCGTGAACACCCCTAATATGACCCATATGATGTCAAATACCCATTAATGAATGTGACCAGTGATAACCTAATGCACATGACCCATGACCATATGAATAGCCACAATCACCGGTTTATGCATGGGTTCTTTACAATATAAGCCACTTCAATAATGCACATGACCCTATTGTTAATTACCCATTGTCGCACGTCATGGATTGTCGTAACAGGGCACTCTAAGCAACTACAACCTATGTATATGACACATTTGATGTCAATTTACCCTTAATGATGTGACTAGTGATATCCTAATGCAATGACCCTTGAACTCCATATGTAATTAGCCTTAATCACCGGTCATGCATGGTCTTATTACAATATAGTCACTACAACCCATGTACTTGGACCATGATCATGTTTATTTACCAATTGTCACCAGTCATGATGTGTCATAACATGACACTCTAAGCCACTACAACCCCATGCATATGACCCATATGATGTCAAATACCCATTAATGAATGTGACCAGTGATATCCTAATGCACATGACTCATGATCGACGACCCATATGAATTAGCCATAATCACCGGTTATGCATGGGTTCCATTACAATATAAGCCACTATAACCCAATGCACATGACCCATAACCCATGTTAATTACCAATTTTCACCAGTCATGGATGTGTCGTAACGTAACACTCTAAGCGCAACTACAACCCAATGCATATGACCCATATGATGTCAAATACCCATTAATGAATGTGACGAGTGATATCCTAATGCACATGACCCATGATCGACCCATATGAATAATTAGCCATAATCACCGATCGTGCATGGGTTCCATTACAATATAAGCCTCTACAACCCAACGCACATGACCCATGACCCATGTTAATTACCAATTGTCACCAGTCATTGATGTGTCGTAACATGACACTCTAAGCGCAACTATAACCCAATGCATATGACCCTATTGATGTCAAATACCCATTAATGAATGTGACTAGTGATATCTTAATGACCCATAACCCATATGAATTAGCCATAATCACCGGTCATGCATGGGTTCCATTATAATATAAGCCACTACAACCCCATGCATATGACCCATATTATGTAAAATACCCATTAATAAATGTGACCAGTGATATCCTAATGCACATGATTCATGATCGACGACCCAAATGAATTAGCCATAATCACCGATCGTGCATGGGTTCCATTACAATATAAGCCACTACAACCCAATGCACATGACCCATAACCCATGTGAATTAGCCATAATCACCGATCGTGCATGGGTTCCATTACAATATAAGCCACTACAACCCAATGCATATGACCCATATGATGTCAAATACCCATTAATGAATGTGACCAGTGATATCCTAATGCACATTACCCATGATCGACCCATATGTATAATTAGCCATAATCACCGGTCGTACGTGGGTTCCATTACAATATAGGACACTACAACCTAATGCACATGACCCATGTTAATTACCAATTGTCACCAATCATGGATGTGTCATAACATGACACTCTAAGCGCAACTACAACCCAATGCATATGACCCTATTGATGTCAAATACCCATTAATGAATGTGACTAGTGATATCCTAATGCACATAACCCATGACCTATATGAATTAGCCATAATCACCGGTTATGCATGGGTTCTATTACAATATAAGCCACTACAACCCAGTGCACATGACCTATGTTAATTACCCATTGTCACCAGTCATTGATGTGTCGTACATGACACTCTAAGCAACTACAACCCAATGTATATGACCCATATGATGTCAAATACTGAATGTAACCAATGATATCCTAATGCACATGACCCATGATCAACCCATATGAATTAGCCATAATCACCGGTCATGCATGGGTTCCATTATAATATAAGCCACTACAACCCAATGCACATGACCCATGACCCATGTTAATTAACCATTGTCACTAGTCATGAATGTTTCATAGCAGGGAGGTCGACCGATACTCACTGATTAATCCCGCTTAGAACGATTACAAGCTACAGGCAGGTCGATCGCCCGACTATTGATACGTGATTTTTTCCACCTTTGCTACTATTATGTTAAATTTTATGGTAAACAATTAAAAAAATATTTATTCACTACTATTATCGTGGCTAAAAGTATTTTCCCGATTAATCCCGCCTAGAATGATTACAAAAGATACCGGGAGGTCGACCGCCCGTCTATCAATTCATGATTTTTGCAACCTTTTCTATATTATCGTGGCTAAAGGTATTTTCCCTCCGATATTTTCGTGAAATATTTCATAAAATTCATGATAATGTATTCCCCCAAAAATTTCATGAATCATATTCCCCCAGAAACAACTCCTCCTGTCACCCGCCATAACTCCCTCTCATCTCACCACAAATCCTGTCACCACCACAGCTCTCATCACGTCACTCTCTCGTCGATCGCTGTCACTCTCCCGTCATAGACCCACCACTCCCGTCACCACTAGTAAGTATTATGTTCCTTTTGTACACATCGTTCTAAAAAAACCGTGTTTATGATTCTGTAATTGAAAATGTCTTGATTATGCTGTAATTGAACATTTGTTTTGAGATTTCTTCTTGTAAATTATGTCATATTTCTTGGTAAAATTAGCTAGTTAATTGGTTAAAATATATAAGTAGCCCTGTTAAGCCTATTACCACATGAACATGGAACCAGAATTAGGACTTAAAGAATTAGGGTTCCTGATGGGTGATTAAAAATATAAAAAAAACTTCAAGGGAATGGGTGGTTGAAAAAGCTATAAATTGGCCTCAACCAACTATCTTAATTGAAAAAATAAATGTCAAGTTACCAGAATCTGTTCTTATATTGTGAGTTTATATTGGTTTTTGTTCACCGGACCTTTAAACTAACGATGAGGTGACCTGCAGGGACACATTTATAAACATAGACAAGTCTTGGATGGAAACTAATAGGATCAGCAAATCTTATGTTGATGGAGTAGCAGCGTTTACTGGATTATGCCAGTTAATCAATTGCATGAAGAAGGGGAAATGCCCACGAGTTAATAAAAAACATATTTACATTCAATGTCCGTGTACCAAATGTTTAAACCACATAGAGCATAAAGTGGAGGAAGTGCAGTACCATTTATACAGACATGGGATTGATATAAGCTACACAAAGTGGACTAAACATGGAGAAGAGGATGAGCCATCAATAAGTGCCCCAAAAACCTGTTAATGCTACAACAGAGTTTGTTGACGATATAGATTTTGCTTATATTCCAATAGATGGCCCGGCAACAGTAGAAATGGTTAATGCTACAAAAAATAATTTTGATGTAGATGACCTTGACAAGTTTCAAGAACTATTATTAGACGCAGAGAACCCTCTTTACGAAGGATGTCCTGACTTCACAAAGTTGTCTGTAATAGTTAAACTACTCAACTTGAAGGGTAAATACGAAGCTTCTGATAAGTTCTTTACTGAATTACTAGGCTTGATAAAAAAGATGCTACATGCTGGTAACGAAATGGTGGAAAAAACTTATCAAGCCAAAAAAGTTATGATATTGATGGGACCAGGATACAAAAAGATACATGTATGTATCAACAACTGCCTTCTTTACTGGAAGAATGACAAGGATTTGATTGCGTGTCGAACTTGTAGGACATCAAGATGGAAGGTGGATAATAAGACAAAGAAAGTGTACGTAAACATTCCAGCAAAGGTAATGTGGTACTTTCCAATCATACCAAGACTGCAACGGCTATTTAAGGTAGAAAGTATTTCAGAAGATTTAAGATGGCACGCGACACAGAGGATAACAGATGGTGTGTTACATCACCCCGTAGATTCACAAGCATGGGGTACCATAGATGAGAAATTCCCCGAAATCGCTGAAGATACAAGAAATCTACGGCTAGGAATATTGGCTGATGGGGTTGACGTCAACACGGGAAATAGGCATCACAGTGTATGTCCAGTTTTAACTGTCATATATAACCTTCCTCCATGGTTGTGTATGAAAAGAAAGTTTATCAACCTTTCGGTATTAATATCGGGATACCCGGGAAATGATATCGATGTTTTTTTAGAACCGTTGGTTGATGATCTACATACCTTATTCGAGACAGGGGTTGATACGTATGATGCTACCACACAAGATAACTTTAATCTACGTGCCGTTGTGTTATGGACAATAAATGATTACCCTACAATTGGTACATTATGTGTATGCCAGTATAGTGAATTCAATTGTTTGTGTAGTATGTGGGAAAGATTTACATACTGTGTTAGACTTTCTGCCTTATCAAAGCAAGTTTGTTGGTCACAACGATATCTTTTACCATATAAACCATCCGTTCAAAAGCAAAGGATGGATTTAATGGCAACAAGAATTTCTCCAGGCTCTAATTCCAATTGACGGGGAATCAAATATACAACGAGGTTAAAAACATAGTGAAAATATGTAGGGAAAAGAAAACATACAAAAACAATAATGCATCAGAGAATATCCATGAAGGATACGAGAGGCATAGGTGGTAAGATTCAAAAGCAGAAAAGAAAACACAACAGAAGAGAGGGTAGTTCTTAGCCTAGTAACGGACAAATACGGTGTGTATTGGAATGAAATTTTCAACATTTGGGATCGAAACTTAAGTTTTATAGCATAATCTGTTCCACATTATATTGATTTTATGCATGTTAGAAAAGGAATGTTGCTGAGAGTATAGTCGGAACATATGATACATGTTATGGGAAAGGACGAAAGATGGATAGAATCGCTGATTGTATCATGGCTGAGTTAGGTGTAATAAACCAGAGTGTTTGCTATGCAAGATGAAGACAAACAACCACTACCTCCATCAGGTTAAACACTTAACGTAATGCTGAATAAGACATCTTGTTGAACGTTACACAACATCAAGGTACAGGAGGTATTGTTTCAAATTTCTCTAGTTTGGTCACCTAAGGTTAGAAGCTTCATTGGCCTTAAATCGCATGACTATCACATGCTAATGCAAGAGTTTTTTCCCATTGCAATACGTTCAATCATGCACCCACCCACACGATATGCTATTATCAGGTTTTGCTTTTTATTTAAATCGATATGTAGCAAAGAAATCATATTGAAAGAACTAGATAAGATGCAAGCAGAACTGGTAGTAACACTGTGCCTACTCGAGAAGTTATTTCCTCCGTCATTTTTTGATATTATGATACATTTGACTGTGCACTATACTAGGGAGGTTAAAATTAGGTGGTCCCATATGTTTCGTGGATGTTACCTTTCCGAAAGTTGTATGAGTTATTAATGGACACGTGCAAAAACAGAAATTTAAAATCCAGAGGGATGCATTGCTGAGGAGACTATTGCGGAAGAAACAATAGAGTTTTTAGCGAATATCATAAATCCATGGATAAACTATTGGATACACCTGATAAACATGAAACTTATGAAAATGAGGAAGGAAATCCATTATCGGCCGGCAAATCAAGTGAAGTTTCTACGGAACTCTTTCAGAAAGCACATTTGTATGTAATACAGAATAGAAATGAAATTGTACCGTATATCGAGTAAGTATTACTAACACATGTCTATTTCGTTACTTAAAATGTTCTATCAAATATAATAATCAAAGACATTGTTTCAGGCGACACAAGCAAGTTTTGAAAACAGAAAACCCGGGTAAACAAATAGCATTTTTGGAAAATGAGCATAGTAAATCTTTTGCTAAGTAGTTACGCGAAGAGGTAATTAATCTTATGTTATTTATAATTGTTTGTTTGTTGTTCCTTAAATTTGAAGCTAATATATACGTGTAATGAAATTCAGGTGGAGAGAGAGTTAGCAATCGACAAAGAAAGTGTATCAGAAACTATAAGGTGGATATCATATGGACTACGCGCCATAGTAGTGAAATACGATGCATATAACATCAATGGGTATACCTTTCGTACGAAATGTCATGATGGCAAAGTTTACCAGAACAGTGGGGTTAGTGTTGAGGCAATCGTTGCATCATATCTTTATAGAAGTTGCAACCACAAGACAGCTTACTATTATGGTGTTTTACAAGGATTGTGGTACTAGATTACCGTTTCAGGCATATTACTCTTTTCAAATTGTGATTGGGGTTAATTACTCAAATCTGGTGGTGTGAAACGCGATAATTGGTATAAAATTCGGCGACATGATATAAATTTAGGGCCACAGGTTGATACGTTCGTGTTAGGCTCACCAAGCATCAAAGTGTTTTATGTGAAAAAAACGGTAGATAATAAAATTGTCTAAATTGTTTTTAAAGACACCTCCCAAGAATTACAAAGATATGTATGACGAAGTCGATGAGGAATTTATTACCGGTCATTCACCTTCGCCAATGATAACGTTTTTGCCTCTTGGTAGATCAACGGGACTTGGCTATGATCCACGAGTAACTACTATCGAAAGAATGTGGGAGGTGTTGTGATACAAAAAATCCAAAGTGAACCATGTCATGCTTACAGTTGTCATGGCAAGTACTCTTGTGATTGATTTCATTTTATCTATTAATTTTTTACATCCTGTTTGGTTTATATGTGTGTATGCTGAACTCATTTAGTACTGCCAGGCAATAGTTAGTGCTGCCAGGCAATAGTTAGTGCTGCCAGGCATGTCAGCTGTAATGGTTGTTTAGTGTTAATAATGTTCAGTTTGTGTCAGTGAATTAAGGTTATGATAAGTATGAAGGATGTATAGAAGTTTTACTGGATAATCCTAATTAATGAAAGTTATGATGTTTATTAAAGTTCAGGTGTTGTGTAGTCTTAATAATGTTTAATTTATTGTCTTTGAATTAAGTTATGATAAGTATTGTATGATTTTTGCTGGTTTTCCTGAATGACGCAGTTATGATGTTCTTAGAAATGGTTATACTAGTTATACTGATAGGGTAAAACTTAATACTGATATAGGCAAGTAAGTTAAAACTGCTAGCTAACAACTGAACCTGATACATTAATTAATGATACACACACATTATTCTTCCACCTACCACGCTAACATATCCCTCTACCCCCTTAAACTCTTCCACCCATTCATAACACACATTGTGTTTAAAAAAAATTCATAACACACATTAATTCATTTCACCCACCAAAATAGTTAAGCTACTACCCTAATACTTTTTCATAAACCCTAATTTCAAATATGGCAAATCAGAACGGTAACTTTATTATCTTCTTTTTTTTTTCCTTATTTCCTTTTTTGCTTATTTTTTAGCTTCTCTGCTAATGTGTGTCCATTATATGTTTTTTTTTCAAGCTTAACTGCTCATATGTGTTGCTGCGTGTTGCTTATCTACTCACGTTTCTTAGAATGATAACCTTTTTCGAATCCCTTTATATTCTTAAACACATATATAGCAGTTTAAGGGTGTTTGGATTAAAAAATTGGACCCATATGCATTAGCCACATTATGAAGGAGTGTTTGGGAATTCATTGTGAAAACCAAATAACTGATTTTGATCTTGCTAAGGATATTAGGATAGGTAGCAACCCATTCCTCAGACTCATATAGCACTTCTCAAATTAGCACTTCTGAGGAGATAGATTATGACTCTCTAGAACCACCTAAGAGTTTGCTCAAATGGTACCACTATTTGTCAGATGAGTACAAGGACAATGGCAGGTTTTGGGGTTCAAAATCAGGATGTAATGAGAGTGATGTAAAACCTTCTTGGAAAGACATTGAAAAGGCTAAAACATGTATGTTGGCTAAAGCACAAGCATTCGAGGCATCTTCTAAGGCTAAAGTAGAAGCATGTGGGTCTAAGGCTAAGCTACAAGCATCAACTAAAACACTCATTGTCAAAAGCCCTGTACCAATAACAAATTGTGTACTTTGGCTTGCAAATGCTAAAACCAGGGATGCTATTAAAGGCAAGACCTTTGGAGTGAAGATACAATAACTTTTGTTGACTTTTGCTGAAGAGAAGATAGAGAAGAGGAAGCTTATAAGTGGATAGTGATGTTAATCTACTTTATGATGTTATATTTTGTGGTCCTTATGTAATGGTAGTAGATGTTAATCTACTATAAAACAATATTCCTGTAACTTAATTTATTATGTTAGAATAGTTTGTATTTGGTTAATGAAGTAATGATGTTATCTTCTATATTGTGTTATCTGCTTATTTTGATTGGCAAATGTGTGTTTTAGTTAGGATATTATCTGCTTATACTTAATTTTCTTTTGCAGAAATAATTGACATTAGCTCAGATAGCTTAGATGGCAAGAGATGGGCAGCAAAAAAAGCAAGTGCTCCAGTATTTTAAAGACTTTGTGGTGTACCAAATGGATGTCAAGAGTGCTTTTCTGTATGATAAGATTAAAGAGGAAGCCTATGTTTGTCAACCAATAGGATTTAAAGATCCAAACTTCCCTGACAGAGTATACAAAGTAGAAAAGACGCTTTATGGATTACATTAAGCTCCTAGAGCTTGGTATGAAACCTTGTCAACTTATTTGTTAGATAATGGGTTTCAAAGAGGAAAGATAGACAAGACATTGTTTATTAGAAGGGTCAAAAGTGGTATTCTGTTAGTTCAAGTGTATGTGGATGATATCATTTTTGGTTCTACAAAGAAGTCATTATTCATTGAGTTTGAGAAGTTAATGCATAAGAAGTTTCAAATGAGCTTTATAGGTGAACTCACATTCTTCCTAGGACTGCAAGTGAAGTAGAAGGAGGATGGGATTTTTATTAGTCAAGACAAGTATGTGACTGAGATTTTGAAGAAATTTGGTTTTACTAATGTCAAGACAGTAAGCACACCTATGGAAACCCATAAGCCTTTGCTCAAAGATGCAGATTTTGAAGATGTAGATGAATACTTGTATAGATCCATGATTGGATCACTAATGTATCTTACTTCTTCAAGACCTGATATTATGTTTGTAGTGTGTGCATGTGCAAGATACCAAGTCAACCTAAAATTTTCACATCTTCATGCTATGAAAAGGATTTTTAGATACTTAAAAGTTCAACCTAAATTAGGCCTTTGGTATCTAAAAGATTCTCCTTTTGATTTGGTAGCATACACTGATAGTGATTATGCTAGAGCAAGTTTAGATAGGAAGTCCACAACAGGAGGTTGTCAATTCCTAGGGTGCAGATTGATCTCATGGCAATGCAAGAAGTAGACTGTAGTTGCTAATTCCACAACTGAAGCTGAGTATATAGGTTCTTCCAATTGATGTGGACAGGTGCTTTGGATCCAAAATCAATTGATGGATTATGGATATAACTTTATGCAGACTAAGATTCATATTAATAATAAGAGTACTATCTGCATAGTGAAGAACCTTGTTTTTCATTCAAAGACAAAGCACATTGAGATTAGGCATCACTTTATCAGAGATTCTTATGAGAAGAAGCTTATCCAGATGATCAAGATTCACACAGATCAGAATGTTGTAGATTTGCTCACAAAAGCATTTGATGTTAGCAAATTTCAATATGTGATTGCAAGTATTGGAATGCTTAACCTCTGAAGTATTGATTGAGGGGAGGTTAATTATGTTAATATGCAGCGGATTATACACAAATGATAATTGGAATGGAATGCAAAAGATGCTAAGGATGGAAATTTGAGTTAGTACTGGTAACTTTAAGTTTTTGCTGTTAAGTATAATTAGTGCTGCTAGTTATACTTAATACTGCTGAGTTAATACTGTTAGTTATACTTACTGTTGCTGGTATAATTAATACTATGAGAATTGAGAGAATAAGTAAGAATAAAAACAAAAAGAGAGATGTGTGAAAATAAAAAGAGATAGAGTGAATTGGTGAGAAAAAGAATTAAGAGAAATAGTAAGCTGAAAAATAGAAAGAGAGATGTGTGAAACAAAAACAAACAGAGAGAATTTTGAGCTAAAAGAGTTAAGAGAAAGCAAAAAAAGACAGAGAGAATTATGAGCTAAAAGAATTGAGAGAAATAAAAAACAGACAAAGAGAATTGTGAACTAAAAGAATTGAGAGAAATCAAAAACAGACAAAGAGAATTGTGAGCTAAAAGAATTGAGAGAAATCAAAAACAGACAGAGAGAATTGTGAGCTAAAAGAATTGAGAGAAATCAAAAACAGACAGAGAGAATTGTGAGCTAAAAGAATTGAGAGAAATCAAAAACAGACAGAGAGAATTGTGAGCTAAAAGAATTGAGAGAAATAAAAAACAGACAGAGAGAATTTGTAAGTTAAAATAAGGCATAAACTTACTACTGCTAGGGAAAGTTAATGCTGCTAGGCATAAACTTACTACTGCTGTTGAAAGTTAATGCTGTTAGGCATAAACTTACAACTGCTGGTGAACGTTAATGCTGTTGAGGGTATTTTCATAAATACTTCGATTAAGGGTTTCAATCACTCATTCAATTGATTTTAATCTTTCATATACTCTCTAAAAATAAACCCTAGCTCAATTTCATTATTTTTCATCAAAACCCAACACAATGTCGGATCTAAAGTTTGCTGATACTCATAATTTAGTTGTGTTTTTGGAGAAACCTACTGAAAGTGAAGGGTTTGAGGAAATAGTTGATTTTCTGAATGCAAACCCTATTAAATATGATTTAATCATCAATCCTACAATCTATTGTTTATGTATTAAACAGTTCTGAGATACTGTCAAAGCAAAAATGGTTAATAGGGAAGTACAATTGCAAGCCCTAGTGGATAAGAAGAAGGTGATTATAACTGAATGTACAATAAGGAGAGATCTTCAACTGGAAGGTGCTAATGGTGTTGATTGTCTGTCAAATGCTGCAATTTTTAAACAGCTTACACTCATGGGGTATGAAAAACTTTCTCAGAAGCTTACATTTTACAAGGCATTCTTTTCTCCTTAATGGAAGTTTTTAATTCATACAATTTTACAATGCCTAAGTCCTAAGACTACTGCATGGAACGAATTTAGTAGCACTATAGCCTCTGCAATAAATTGCTTAGCCACCAAAAATTTAACTTTTCCAAGTATATCTTTGATAATATGGTGAAGAATGTTGATAGTATGGTACAATTCTGGATGCATTTGAGATTCGTACAAGTATTTGTGAATAAACAAGTTGAGGATATGTCACATCATAAAAGGATTTTTGTTACCCCCTCTCATACTAAGAATATATTTGGGAACATGAAGAGGGAAGGGAAAGGTTTTTCTAGAAGAGTTACCCCTTTATTTTAAACTATGATGGTTCAAGCTCATGAAGAAATGGGTGAAGGTTCAGAAATACCAACTGATCCCCATCACATACCCATCATTCAACCATCAACATCACAACCTCAGAAGAAACAATCTAGGAGAAAACATAGAAAAGACACTGAGATTCCTCAATCTAGTGGTCCTACAAAGCATATAGCAGATGAGGTTACCAATGAGGAACATGTACCTACACAGTCCAATAACCCACCTCTCTCAAGAGTTAACACACTTGGAAGTGGGGAGGACAGATTGTCACTTAAGGAATTGATGGACCTTTGTATAAAACTGTCTGATATAGTTCTTGACTTAGAAACAACAAAGACTGCTCAAGCAAAGGAGATTGCTAGTTTGAAGAAGAGAGTCAAGAAGCTGGAAAGAAAAAGGAAGTCAAAACCTCCAAGGATGAAAATATTATTCAAGATTGGTAGATCTGCACAAGTTGTTTCCTCTGAAGATGAAGGTTTGGGTGATCAGGAGGATGCATCAAAATAGGGGAGGAAAATAGATGATATTGATGCTGATGCAGAGGTTACATTGATTGATGAGACTCAGATGAGGAATGATGATAACCTAATGTTTTATATAGGTGTTTTAGATGAGCAGGAAGTTAAGGTTGAAAAGGTAGTTAGTACTGTAGAAGTTACTAATGAAAGTGCTACAACAACAACTGTTAATGAATTGAACTTGGCTCAGAGTTTAATAGAGATCAAAGCTGCAAAACCCAAAGTTAAAGGGGTTATGATTCAAGAGCCAAGCGAATTTACAATAAAAACTACAACAACAACACCCGCTGCATCAAAAACTTCACAAGACAAAGGCAAGGCAAAAATGATTGAGTCTGAAGAAACTTTGAAGATGAAGCCAAAAGATTAAGTCCTCTTTGATAAACAAGAAGCTATAAGGCTACATGCTCAATTTAATAAGGAAGAAAGGATTGCAAGAGAAAAGGAAGAAGCTAATGCTGCCTTAATTACACAATGAAATGATATTCAGTATAAGGTGGAAACTGACTATGAATTAGCTCAAAGGCTGCAAGCAGAGGAACAAGAAGAGTTAACAATTGAAGAAAAGTCTAAGCTGTTTCAACAACTCTTGAAAAAAAGGAGGAAGAACTTTGCAGCTAAGAGAGCAGAAGAAAGGAGAAGTAAACCACCTACCAAAGCTCAACAAAGAAGTATCATGACTACTTACCTAAAAAACATGGCAGGATGGAAGCCCAAAGATTTGAAAAATAAGTCCTTTGCCAGTGTTCAAGAATTATTTGAGAATGCTATGAAAAGGGTAAATACATTGGTCGACATGGATACAGAATTGGTAGAAGGCAGTGAGATAATAGAAGAAGAAATCAGTTCAAAAAGAGTAGGTGATGAGCTAGAACAAGAGCCAACAAAAAAGCAAAAGGTGGATGATGATAAAGAAAGAGATGATCTTCAACAATGCTTTGAGTTGGTTACAGAAGAAGATGTTGCAATTAAAGTTATACCCCTAGCTACCAAGCCTGCACCCATTGTAAATTTCCAGATTCATAGAAAAGGAAGGAATGGATATTATGAAATAATGAGAGCTGATAGAAGTGCCAAGACATACTTATTATTTAGTCAACTACTCAAAGAGTTTGACAGGGAAGACTTGGAAAATCTATGGAAGTTGGTTAAAGCAAAGCATGGGAATACAAGGCCAGAAGAAGGCTATGAAAGAGTGCTATAAGGAGATCTAAAGACTATGTTTGAACATCATATGGAAGATCTAATATGGATGAATTTGCAAGGAAATAAGATATTGCTTTGGAGGCTATTTGATTCATGTGGAGTACACTTTGTAAGGTTTGAAGATATGCATGTCTATATGCTAGTAGAGAAGAGATATCCCTTTACACCTACAACAATCACTGATATGCTGAATAAGAAGCTGAAATTTGACTATTGGAATGAAATGTGTTATCAACTTCTTAAGCTTATGACAAAACAGCTCAAGAAACAGTAAAGTGTTTGAAAGCATCTATTTGGTGATGGTGAAGACTTTTAATGAAGAAACTTGAAGATTTTGAAGATAAATATCAAGTTTAGGGGAGGATTGTTGGGATTAAAAGCTTCATAAGGCTGTTTGGAATTACTGTTGCTCTTATCAAAGCTAGTGCTGCTCAAGAAGAAAGGTTTGTGTTACTACTATTAGCACAAAGATTGTGAAAAATACTCTAAGTAGTTAGTACTGCTAGAGTAAAGTTAGTACTGCTAGAGTAAAGTTAGTACTGCTGGTGGAGAATAAAGAAAATATTCTAAGTAGTTACTACTGCTTGTACACAGTTAATGCTGCTGGTGTATAAGTTACTGTTGCTAGTGTTCAGAGTTAATGCTGCTGGTACAAAGTTACAACTACTGACAAAGTTACAACTGCTAATTGATAAAGATGAATTGAAGATAAAGATTGCTTATGTGATATGTATGAGATATTTTTGTAAAAGATATGTATAAGTTATTTGTTTAGAAGATCATGATAACTTAAGAAAATATTGTAAGCCAGTTAGGACTCCTTGGTGTATAAAAGGAGGTCCTAGGGCATAGAGATTGATATCTTTTCATTGTTTTGTCAATCTATTTGTAGCTTCAAGGTTTTGTAAACCCTAACACTATTAAGAGTGTTCGTATTATATTGAGGCTGAAAGTTTGGTAAACTGTTTGTTATTAATCTTATTCATTACTGTTTCATTGAAATTCTTCTTAGTATCATTGACTAGATTCCGCATAGTCTTTGATATTCACAATCAAAGTTTCTATCATAGTTGTTTTGGATTTATTCAATACAACTTAGGCTTATACAAGCTAAGCAAGATCTATTCTATTGGGATCAACAAGTGGTATCAGAGCTTGTGAGAAGCTTTGAATAAGAAGAAACTTTACTACACACAAGATCTATTTTTTCAAGAAGCAATGGACTCTCAATCTACTCAAACCATCAAGCTACCCATACTCTAACCTGGTGAGTATGATCTCTAGAAGATGAGGATGGAACAGTACCTACAGTGCATTGATTACACTCTATGGGAGATCATAGAAAATGGTAATGCACCCATAGTAACAAAAACTGTTGATGGTAAGGAGACTGTTATTCCTCCTACAAGTGTTGAAGAGAAGGCACAAAGAAGGGCAGAGTTGAAGGCAAGAAGCACTCTGTTGATGGCCTTACCTAATGAGCATCAATTAAAGTTCAACTCATACAAGGATGCTAAAACACTGATGCAGGCTATTGAGAACAGATTTGGAGGTAATACTGCTACAAAGAAAACTCAGAAAAATCTTCTGAAGCAGCAATATGAAAACTTTGCTGCATCTAGCACAAAAGTGATTGAGCAAACTTATGAAAGGCTTCAAAAGCTAATTAGTCAACTAGAGATGCATGGTGAAGTCATCCCTCAAGAAGACATCAATCAAAAGTTCTTGAGAAGTTTGTCACAAGAATAGACTATGCATACTATTGTGTGGAGGAACAAACCAGAGATTGAGACATTGAGTTTGGATGACCTCTTCAACAACCTGAAGGCTTATGAATCAGAGGTCAAGGGGACATCTAACTCAACCACAAACTCACACAATGTGGCCTTTCTATCCTCTAGCAGCACTAACAATACAACTAGAGCAGTTAATACAGCTCAGGGTGTAAATACTGCTAGCACTTAGGGTGCTGCTGATAGCTCAACAACTATCAAAAATTTAAGTGATGTTGTGATTTATTCCTTCTTTGCTAGCCAACCAAGTATTCCATAACTAGATGAATTGATCTATAACAAATCCCATCCTGGGATCTAGAAGAGTTGGCTTTAGGTGGAACATTTCTATGCTGAGAAGAGCGCAAGAAGTTTCCTAAAGAAAACTGGAAGAAAAGCGGAATATGGCAACAATAGAAAAGAAATTGGGTTTGACACGTCCAAGGGTGGATGTTTCAATGTCACAAGAGGAGGACACTTTATAAGGAGTGGCAGGGCACCTAGGAAGTCAAGACAGAGGAACAGGAAGTTACCAGATGGACTGTGCCAGGTTAAGGAAACTACTTCAAATGGCTCTTAGTGTCTTAATGTGCATGCTTTGGCTATGATTGGAGTGACCCAAGCAAAGAGAAGAAGGTCTCACCTAATTTTGTTATCATGGCTTATTGTTCAACAAGTTCAACTTTCTTTCTGCAAACTCTGAGTATCTAAAGACTCAAATGTTGTTCATCTTGTTTAGAATTGGGTAAAAGTTCTAAACAGAACAAAATGAACAATTAGTTAAAAGATTAAGGACAGCTTGGATAAGTGCAATGTTCTTATAAAAATGGTTTAGAATCATGGTAGAAGAAGTAGACTGTTAGTCTTTAAGGAAAATTAAGTCTATGTGATGAGGACGATATAAAACTTCTTAAAACGGAAATCTATTTTAGAGATTTAATGATATTACAGAGCTTAAAAGGAAGTTAGGGTTGGCTTACAAAAGAAAAAGTATGAGGAGTCAACTTACTGTAAACAATTAAAAATTCATTAAAAGCTCTAAGTAAACTTCTAGACAGTCAGATAATGGTTAAGTGTAAAAATAGGTAGGAAGTCCAAGGTGGAGTGTTTCAACTACCACAAGAGAGGACACTTTGCAAGGGAGTATAGAGCACCTAGGAATCAAGACAGTAGGAACAAGAAGCCTACCAGAAGGACTATGCCAGTTGAGGAAACTACTTCAATTGCCCTAGTAGCTTAGTGTGATGGCTTTGGCTATGATTGGAATGACCAAGCAGAAGAAGGTCCAACCAATTTTGCTCTCATGGCTTATTCTTCAACAAGTTCTAGTTCTTCTACAAACTCTGAGGTATCTAATGACTCAAATTGTTGTTCATCTTGTTTAGAATGTGTAAAAGATCTAAAAGAACAAAATAAACAATTAGTTAAAGACTTAAGAACAACCAGGATAAGTGTTATCTCTTATAAAACTGGTTGAGACTTTATCGAAGCTAGACTGGTAGTCTTTAAGAAAAATGAATCTGTGTATGAGGAAGATATAAATCTCTTAAAACGTGAAATCTATTTAAGAGATTTAGATATTACAGAGCTTAAAATGAAGTTTGAATTGGCTACAAAAGAAAAAGATGAGGTTTAACTTACAGTACAAAAATTTGAAAATTCATCAAAAAACCTATGTAAACTTCTAGACAGACAGATAATGGATAAGTGTAAAACGGTATTAGGGTATAATGCTATCTCACCTCCCTATACTAGGAATTTTATGCCACCAAAATCTAATTTTGTCTATCCTAGTCTAGATGATTTTGTTGATGTGAATGAGTCTGTTAGTGAGTCTATTGTTGAAAAGCCTATTGTTGAGACTAATGAACCTAAGACTGTTAGGAAAGAAAATGAAGCCCCAATTATTGAGGATTGGGTATCTGATAGTGATGAAGAAAATGTGCCTAAGGTTAAAATAGTTGAGATGTTTAATAAACTAAGTTTTGCTAAGATAAACTTTGTTAAGTCTACTGAGCAAGTAAAATCTCTTAGGAAAACATCAGTTGATAAAAGTAGGCAAAACACACCTAGTCCTAGAGGGAACAAGAGAAACTAGAACCAACAAATGTATCAAAAATTAGGGAGTAATTTTGAGATGTTCAACAAAGCTTGTATATGTTTAAAAAACCTTGTTTAATAACAATGATTCTTTGTTTGAATATTCCGCCTTTGTTATTATTAATCCTAGATTAGTTCTAAACAAACTAGATCTTAAATGATCTTAAAACCTATCACGTTCTATAGGTTCTATCAGTAACAGCTTCTAGTCCATGTCAAGTCAAGATTCAAGACCTCATGCTTAATCGACAAAGATAAATACACGATGAAAGCTCAAGCACATGTGTTAAAGTCTTCCGCAATCCTTGACGTACAACACTCCCTAAAAGGAACATTTTCAACAAGATTGTCGGATAATAACAAAGATATATCTCACAAGTGGATGAGGTACCACTCCTACCATGATGTGGTACAAGTAATCATGTTAAAGGAGATTGTTAGCAAGCTTTTAAGACCTTGAGCATGAGGGTGGAGACACACCATCACAAGGAGGCATAAAGATTCAAGGATAAAGATTCAGAGATCTTAGTGGTCAAGACAAATCAAGGCCAAAGACCATGATATCAATATTTTGTCAAAGAATATCAAGTTAAAGATCAAGATCCATGATCACAAGCATGCAAAAGGAACTTCAAAAGAATTCCCAAGTCTACAAGGTTCCAAGACTCAAGGCGTCATAAGAAGTGAATCCTTATGTGCAATGACCACCCTTTAGGGGGGAGATTGTTAGACCTAGTTTTTTGTAAAGTGATGGTCATTAATATTCCCGAACCTTGTATTAGTCTAGTTAATGTTCTCGAGAATTCTATAAGCTAATTGGGCCTAAGTTACGGGATTTAAAGCCCATTAGATATCAAGCCCGGTCTATGGAAGCCCACTTAGACCAATGGCCAGTTATTAAGTACTATTTAAAGCCCTCTCCAAGTATGGAGAGGGTGTTACTCATTTCTTATCTTAATGTGAAATAACCAATTTTCTTTCGAGCACTTTCTCTCTCTAATCATCTCTCTCTCTAGAATCTTCAAGCAATTCGTTTATGTATGTTTGTGATTTGATAAGTGTAACATTAGGTATGATTGGAGATGAATGAGAATAAGTGAAAAATGCTGACTAAGATTGAGCTAACACTAGAACAATCACAACAAGGTGTTAGTGATGACGTCTTGGTAAGCATTGAAGGGGTTAAAGAATGAAAAATAAAAGTATGGATTAAGGGTGAAAACAAAGCAGCCCTCCAAACAACTTAGGCAGAAATTAAGTCAATATATAATCTTTTAAAATCACAATGATGATTGTTGATATTGAAGAAAGTCGTCATGGACCTAGTGATGCAATGCACAACCCTTCTTAGCCATTCGAGTTTCTCTCAAAAGATTGTTGATATTGAAAAGGTGTCAGTTAGCTTTAGCCTCCGAGTACTAAAACCAAAGTGCACAAATCGAGTCAAGAGCCAAGAGAGATCAAATTATAAATCTCATTAGGAAACAATGTCAAAATACACTTGTTGAACACCATAAAGTTCACAAGTTGTAACAAAGAGTCCTACGCATTATCCTTGAGATCTTGCCAGAACATTCAGAGTGATACTCTTTAGTATTCATAGTGACGAATGGAAATCCTTCCAGTGTCAACATCAAATAGCTCTGCGGTAGGTGACCTGCAAGATTCTATATGAATCAAGCTTGTGATAATTGGATATCGATTTTGGTCCAGTAAATGAATTGATGACTTAGTCAAAAAGATAGTAACTATCTGATTCACTCTTATCGTGTTGTCTGCTTTGAGACGTTCCAATAATGAGAACATGCTAGCATGATGAATCTAATACACTTGTGTAAGAAGATCATATGCTTTAAGCTGGAAACCCTATCAAGGAGGATCTTCCAAATTGAACCTAACTGATCGCATGTACAGTTTTTATACTGTAAAATGGTCCTCACGGAACCAGAGGTTATTGCAACTGAATCTCGACGAATGACAAAGCCATTATCGTCCACATCTGTTGTTTATTACTAACATTCAAATGTAGGTACAAACGTCCGTGTTGCAGCCTCATTCCAGCTAAGTCGGATTCATTACCACATGCTCATACTCAATCCTTAAAAGTCAATCATTCAACATCAAGACTGTTACTGCTAACAAGAATGTAATCGGTCAGAAAGCTCAAGTTCATGTCAAATTCAGCAACTTTGATAATCACGAACTTCTTCATCATCAAAGATATTCAAAGTCAAATAAGGAATCATCCTCTAGGAATTGTTATCCATTGTCACATTCAATAGGGGAGATTGTTAGCCATGATAAAGAAGAGGATGTGCTAGCTTTCAAGACGGGTATGAGTATGTCAGTCAAGAGCACAAGTTGATCAAGAAAGTCAAATCAAGATGATTCACATCAAGGAGATGATGCAAGATGAAAGATCTCTAGTACTCAAATTCAAAAG
>BQNB010068348.1:0-33870 GCA_026074375.1 Tanacetum coccineum
TAAGAAGAAATAATTAAAGTCAAAGTTGAAGAAAAAAGACTTTCAAAAGTCAAAAATGGACACTTAATATGGGACGGAGGGAGTAGTCATTTTCTTACTTTGTCAAAGAGAGAGAAAAGAAGAGAAGTATTGTTTAATACTAGACGTTACAAGCTATAAAATTCAATTCAATTATGCCACTCAAAAAGAAAAGAAAAACACAAGTTGAGATAAAATTACTCAAAGCAAACTGATTCCTATGAAAGTAAACGTTTGGGTTAATGGCATATAATAGCAACGTACTTTCCCATTTGAGCCATTATCAGATATGAATTCCAAAAAGTATCACAATACCCATCGAACTTTATATGAACTGTCTGATATCAGCAACTTGACCAATTTTTCTTACAAAACACGTCCATTGAGACACATGATACATGTCATATCCTTCTTTTAGAGCGTTAGGTTCATGTCAGCCCTAATACACACCGTTGGTTGTAATGCCGTTAGTGTTAGGGTTATATGTGTTTTTTATTAGGGAAAGACAACCTAAACGGTGTGTATTATGGGGCTGACATGGAACCTAAGCTCTAAAAGAAGATGACATGACATGTACTGTGTCAACATGGCGTGAATTTGTAAGAAAAATGGTCAAGTTGCTGATATCAGCCAGTGCATATAAGTTCGAGGGTAATTGTAGATACTTTTTGGAGTTAATATCTGATAATGGCTCAAATGGGAAAGTTCGGTTTGCTTTATCATGCCTTAACACCCTAAACGTTTCCATATAGCAACATGAAAGAGATTGCACATCTTTCCTACTAGAAAGAATCTTATTACATAGCTACTTATTGTGCCCTGGTCATATTGTGATTAAAATAGAGTTGGTGCCTTGGTGGAAAAGGGGAAATCATTTAACGGTCATTTTTTCCATTTAGGTAGTGAACCTAAGCTGCAGCGAAAAGTATTCAATGGTGGTGATTTACGGTGCGTTTAGTTGTAGAATTTTTTTTTTCTATTTAGAAATAGAAAAAAAGTTTTTTTCCTGAGAAAAGGTTACAGGATTTGCGTGAATGTCTTTTAGATTATATTTTTTTGGAAATGAAAAATGCAGAGATATGTAAAGAATAGAAGGAAAAAATATGAAAGAGTTAAAAAGTTCTTAGTTATAATTTTAGAAAAATGAGATTTTCATTCTTTCAGAAAAAATTCTAAATGGATTTTCACTTTTTCAATTTCGGATAAAAAATTCGTAAGAAATTGAATATCTTTTCACTAACTAAATACACCCTTGAATCTATGATCGGAGTAATGCCACTTTCATTGCAAATAACATAAGCGAAAATGTTATCCATTCCTACCATCCTCCGATCATCTTCAACAAAGTGTTTTCAAATAAACAATATTCACAGAAACTTGTATTATCTTGTTTTAGTATCCAGCAAGGTCGGTTCATATGGTTCAGTTAGCAGTTATTGCAAGTCTGCAAAAAAACTATTTTTTTTTTTTTTATATTTTTGAATGGCAATTGAATTAAGAAAATGATAGCAAGGATCTAAATAAGGTTACAAGGTAACGATAGAGCGTTACAAGGATAAATAAACCACTCTAACCAATTTAAACACGATTAATTGCTTATATCTAGAAGAGATCCGATTGTAGGACATTAATTTAATGTTGCTGAGAAGAAGTTCTTTGGTCGGAGGTTTTTTTGGAGAAGACCATGTTGTTCCTAAACTTCCATATTGTCTTAATTGTAGTTTGAACAACCACATCAAGAAACTTTGGGTCATCAAGAAACTTAGAGTGTTTAGGAGTGATGTTTGCGTTGTCCGCCAAATAGATCGCATTAAGAAAGATCGTTTGCTGAGAAATAAGAGAATTTCCACCGTTTAGCAGCTGCATCATTATAAATGTCCACCGCAATATTACAAGAGACAAATACGTGGTCTTCCGTTTCTACGTCTTCATCACACATAGGACACCTTACAGAATCAAGATCAATACCCCTACGATCAAGATTGATATGGGTAGGCAATTGCCTATTTGTCACGCGCCAAGAATTAATTAATATTCATCTTTGCCAGAGCAATTTTATTCCATCTGGTCGATCGGCTTTGAAAATATTGGATTGAGAAACGGGGTGCATGATATGGAATTTCATTCCTTCTACAGAGAATGTCTGCAATCATATAATAATAAAACTTGTTTCCAAGATTAAACAAACATGAATCAAAGTCGACTTATATTGTGAAGACGTATACAGCTGATAATCTTTCACAAGTTCACTACTAATACTATTTATAGTTTTATACGCCAATATATAAATCGATTATTTTGATTAGCTAGAAGCTTAGTTCAGTTTGCATCATTTTTTTTATGATTCATAATTGCTAAAGCTATGTTCCTTGAGCGATCAAACATTGTAAATATTACTAATTCATATAAAATTTGCAAGTTGGTGAAAATAAGCTAATCATCGGATATTTCTAAAGAAAAGTGAAATCGCTTCTTCAAGAGGCCCGTTTATTGTTGTTTTTTTATCAACTTGCGTTTAAGATTAAGAGGGACTTCGTCTTCTTCTTTTTTAATCCCATGTAGCACCAAAGTCCACTCTAGGTTATCACTTATCAGTATATAAAGACATTGCCTTCATATAGTTTGAGCATTCAAAGTACCAACCAAATTAACTTTAAATTCTTGTAGTTATATGGCATCCACATATCCACCATTGATTTCGGACCCTAGAAACCAAAACTGGGTCGTTGAAATTAGTGAAATCCTGCACCAGCAGCGTAAAGTCAACATTAGAAACGCTGTTGTTTCCATCTTTCAAGTACCAGAAACCATAACCACAAAAAAACCAGAAGCCTATGAGCCACAGCTCATAGCGCTAGGTCCATATCATCATTTTCGACTGCTTCCCTACAAGAAGATGGAACAGAAGAAACTTGTTTCAGTGCAAAGAGTTTTAGATTATCACAAGGACTTAAATTTTGAAATCAGTGTTCTTCAGGAAGTCAGGAAACTTGTTCCTTTTGTTCGTGCATCCTATGACACGTTCCTAGAATGTGATAATGTTTCCATGGCTTGGGTTTTCTCGATCGATGCTCTCTTCTTGCTTTATTTATTACATCCCTATGATAAGGAAAGGGCAGATCTTTCTTCTTGTACCATTGAAATCAAGGTGCCAGTTGATTCATCTAGTCCTCAAAGCTCACATACACATCCCACAGTTGATCAAACTAAAAGATCGTTGGCTCAGGACATTATGATGGTTGAGAACCAAATTCCTTTCATAGTGTTAAATAAAGTCAATGAGGCTATTCATCCATCAGAAAATAATAAGTTTTTAGGTGATGTATTTCGATGTTTTAGTGAGTTTCATTCACCTCTTGAGTTGTGTTCAGAGTCAGATGCTCCTAAGCAGATAGAACATCTTCTCCATTATATGTATCATTCAATCACAAAAGTCCCTACAAAATCATTACTCACGCCACATGATCCTACGGGGCCATCATCCAGCAGCTCTCATCATAAATTACCAGACCCATCGTTGTCCATTAATATGGTAAATTCCACTGGCCAACATTCAGAGTCTGCAAAGAAAGTTTTCAAGAATGAGATTGTTCAACTGTATGAACAAGCTATTACAATTCTGCAGAATTTCTCTACAAGTAAGGTGTCCATTCCTTCAGCTTCCAAACTTCTAAGTAAGGCTGACTTCAGTTTTTATCCACTGCCAGAACATGACGGCGTAAACGAAATAGATATTAAGGACATGAAGTTTTTCCTACCAGTTATGACTTTGAACAATGACTCGGAAGTCATATTAAGAAATTTAGTTTCTTATGAAATATTAGTAGCCAACTCCGATCGCTTCCCACTTACTGAATATGTGAGTTTGATGTGTGGGCTTATCTCAAATGTAGACGACGTCAAGCTTCTTAAAGAAAAGGAAATCATCAAAGGGGATTTGGGTGATAATGAAGTTGTCAAACTCTTTGTTGGGATGAGGAGTTCTATACCGAGGAGGAAAACAAATGAGAAATCCAAATTGCAAAGAGAGATAGAAGAAGTTAATAAAGTGTATGAAACTACTCGGATGAAGGCAAGTTTGGTCTTGCAGCAGCTAGCACAGAAACTAGCAAATTGGTTGCTGGTAGTTTTAATGGCTATTGACAGTTTTGTGAGAGATAGATGGATGGGTGTAACACTCCTCATTACCATTGTGACAGGGCTCCCATTTATTTACCAGGCATATCGTAGCATTGTTGGCTGCAATAAGATAAATGTCATGCTGCTATCTCATGCTTCTAGCTAGACATAAGGGATAATCGAATTGGGTTAGTTAGCTCGCTGGCTCTCTCGATTATTGTTATTGTTGTTGTGCTGTTTGATTGGTCATATTCTGGTCTTGTTCATTTTCAAGTTTCAATAATAAAGTGAGATGTGTGCTGATTATTTCTTTATAGTTATGAGTTATTCGGCCTGTTGGTTTCCGGTATGTTAATTGTGAAGTGTGCATGATTCAACTATCTTGTATGGTTTGTATTGATCGTCCAATGTATAATTGTTGGGCTAATATAATTCAGTCTAAATAGTCTCTGACTATATAGAGGAAGGTTAAAATAAAAAGACAAATATTCGTGAGAAGAATAAAAAGAAAACTTTTTTTAAAAAAGTTCTCGAAAAATTTTAAAAAAATTCCATTAAATCAGGTATGTTGGTGCATAAAACTTTTGTAAAAGAAGTTTTTCTAATTTTGAGTTTTTATACGTTTTTTTAATGCGCAAAAAAAGAAATTTTGATGCACAAATTTTTCGACTTGTTATAGTTTGATGCGCAATAAAATTTTGATGCAAAAAGTCAAAAGAAGTTGGGTACAAAAACGAATTTTTGATGCACAAAAACCGATTTAATGCACAAACGACCTAATCCGATGACGCCGCTTACATCTGATCTAAAAAGGCTCGTTCTACCCAGATAACCTGAAAGAAAAAAGACCACGTCCGTTTATACGTTTAAAACTTTAAATGTTAAAAAAGCATATACAGAAAATTTTACCAAAGAATGTTCCGAGTTATCCTAACATTGGGCCTCTCTTTCTTTCTTGTAAATATTGTTAACTTGTAACCACGTGGTCTTGATGAAGATATATTGGGCCTATTTTAGTACTTTGAGTGTTTTATTATGTCTATTTTGGCATCAAATGAAATACATTTCAAATACAAATAACAAACCAAAAACATAAATATATAAACAAAATTTGATATCAAGTGAAATACATTACAAATATAAATTCAACTATATCCATGTTGTTCAAAAACATGTGTTGACTCTTTGAAAAACATATGTGCACGTTTCACTTTCTCTCTCAAATTCATTAGAACATATGAGTACCCTTGCAAGAACAATATGCACGCTTTCTATAACATATGGTAACCCTAAGAACAGTACGTGTACATGCGCTTTTCTCGCCAAAATTCATAAGAAAATACGCTATATGGCACGCCTTTTAAAAAACATATGTGCCACGCTTCCTTTTTTTGTGAGCGACTGACTTGCTTTAACTACATAAAAGCCAAGGCCTTTGAGCATCCTTCCATGTCTTAAAGACGTGCAACCTTGTAGACATTCTACAATAAAAAATGCTATTATAGCGATACATACATTGACTGTACTTTTCAAATTCATGTGTTTGATCATTTAATTTTTCATGTTATAAAATGGCGTTTTACACATACAAATAAAATGAGTAAAATCTCCATTGATCAAACAAATTCCATTAATGTCCCACTTTAAACAGAATACTAAATAATAAAAATCTTTGTAGCTTGTGGCACAGACAACAGTTATAGGACATAAGTCTTTCAAGAATCAACGCGTTATCCAAAAGTTACCCATCTTGACGCCGAACCCATTACCACAACGCTAACTCATTGGTCCTACACGTTCTGCCACCATTACTTTCTTTTGTATATCAACTCTAGAATGGAGCTAGGCTATCTATTTTACTTGTTATCAAATTCAAAGATTAGGCTATAAAGGATTTCAAGTCTTACCTCCCTGGTCTTAAGATCTTGTATTTTCCAAGTACAGTGAGGTCAACAATCGTAGATCCCACACATCCAGCTGGAAGGATACCTCCATCATAAACAAACGCAATAAAAAGCAACATACCACAACCAATATAATGCAATATGTAATCAGTAACTAGTTTTCAAATACATAATTTATAGTCAAAATTGTTTTTAAAACATAAACAAATAAACAAAAGTTCAAACGTGGTATCAAAAGCAAATTTCAACATCAAAGTAAAACATAACCTTACATATGTGATTAAATTGCAACGATAAGTGCTTTTTGCGACGGTGCGGGCGAATGTCTTCTATTGTATCCACCAACATAGAGAAGCGGATAACAAATCGATATGGACGGTTGTTATTCTTTTATCCTGGGCAAGAAGGTGACAAATCTTTGTGTGAGAGGGCGGCGGCTGTAACACCCCCAAAATGGGCCACAGCGGAATATGATGTTCCGGGGGTATTACTTCATAGATCAATAGCACAAGATAAGAGAACGACCTCTATAAGAGTCGTTTAAAATCTGATACATTGGATTTCATAAATGGTTCGTACAAAAGCTCATAGGCTTAACTTGTTTATCTTGGAAAAGTAAAGATTTCACAACATAACAATATCCCAAAATGTAATGCATGTAAATCTTTATGATAATATGACTTTAAAGAAGACCATCCAATGTATCCATGACTTGCACCTTATTGACCTGAGAAAACATGTTTAAACTGTCAACAATAATGTTGGTGAATTTATATATTGAATGAAGCGGATAGCAAATTCCTTAATAAAAGTAACAAATACAAACAATATCACAAAAAAAATTTACGAAATGCACTAAGCTCATGACACTGAAGCTAAACAATGTATATATATCAAATACACATGAATGATGGTGCCCAATGTAGATGTTCAACCCGTAACATCTATGATATCCCAAATGGATACATTCTTCATTTACGCCAACCGTTAAACTAGCTAAGTGCAACTTGCCACAAGGGGGATGTTAACTTCAATAAGATCCTAATATTAACCCCCCATTATTCCGCCTCACATAATGCAATTAATAATAACAAATAGGGCAAATTGGACAGTTCATGATGATGACATAGGTGGGGGTTATAGCTACTTAGGCAAACTCGTAATATTTGAATTAAAATGTACTTGCATCCATTTTGGGACAAGAACAAACGTGATCTCACCCCCATCTCTCTATGATAAATGTTTGAAAAGTAGTAGATTGAAATATAGGGTATGGGGGGACTAGGAGAGAACCTCACATCAAGTACATGGGGTGGGGGGGGACGGGGAGGATGGAGCAATGCAAGTGGGCGACTGGGAGGGGGTTAACGTAGCATGGGGGGGCGTCGGAAAGACTGTATGTATTCTCATGCACGACCACAGGTAGGTATGAGTGAAAATAATACATATTTACTAAACGGAAAAATAATAAGCTAAATACTTGCAATCTCGTCCCTAGTGTGTGCTTGAACTCTATTTGAAATAATGATGTTTGAAAACAATTTCTTGTTTTAAAATGGTCAACTTCATTGGGTCAACGTGGTCAAACTATAAGTACGCAATTTACGACTTCGGACTTTTAGGAAACTAGGTCCCATATACTTTAAAACATTAGTTTAGATCAGCCCTTGGTTTAGTCTCTAAGTGTGTCAAATAATTAGACGAAACGTTGACGTTTAACTAAATCAAATAAGTGAAATTTTACTAAGTTTATATATTGGACGACTTGGAGTTTTACAATGAATTTATGGATTCGTTATTTAACTATAATGATAACTAAAAATATATTTGAAAACTTGACCATGTCGTCTACAACTCTCGTTAAATAAGTCGTGTCCAAAAAGGTCGTTTAACGGGTTAAAAATAGGGCTAAACATACGCGTGTCACTAGGACAGTTTTTCCCAGACTTAGAAAAATATAGGGGCCTTATTATCAGCATGTATCGTTTGCGTGGTCAGAGTTTTGGGCTCAGATTGCAACCTCGTTACTCAACCTTAGGACGAAATGAAAGTACCTTTGTAAACTAGGACAGGTCATCTACATTTTATCTTTTATAAGTTTAAGGTGTCGGGGTCAAAAGTGAGGCCAAATGTTGGTGCACACGCATGCTGTCGTGGCTGCATGCACACCACATGTTCGACAAATTGTCGACACCAGTGACGAGCACATTTCCCTTATATCTTAAATGCAAATCACGGGCTGGTTATTAAACAAAAAGGAGTGGTTTTTATTCCCAATTAAAGATGGCACTTCAAGGTTTATGTAACATTACTTGGCTCATCATTTCATTTAGTAAGAACGTCACAATAATTCGAATCAAACGTTACGCTGACTGTTTTTGAAATAATGAAAAGAATGGCAGTTTCAGGTGCGTAACTTTTAGAACATTCTAACTTTGTCGTTACTTAATGAAAATTAGTGATTCTAGGGGCAAAACAATTGTCACATGTCCTATTTACGAAAATAATTAAGGTTTGCATTTTGTGATCACTCCTAGTGGTCGAATAATGTACTCAAACTCATAGGTGTGTGCTGTGTTTTAACATATATTTAACCTATGCATTTTCTTTCAATCCAACTAATAAGCTCAAGTTTTCGAATGACTGAGATCCTAAGCCTATTATATCCGCATACTATGGTTCAAGTTTTATTAGCCACTTCACATACTTAGGGTAGTTTTATAGGTTTCATATGTTTATTCGTTTTGCACAAGTAAATGGGAAAAGTCATGTTTTGTTTTTATCAGAGTTCAAGCACAACACTACACATATATTGTACGCATAAAATAAAGTGGTAAGGAACCTAGACTCACAAGATTGATGAGAAAGAGTTGCTTATTGACTTGGACCCAAAAGAAAACCCTAATGGCTTAGGTCTTCTTGAATGAAAACCCTAATTCTAAACCAAGTGCTTCCCCAACAATATTCACCCCTCTAGTGCTCCTGCAACTCCACGTATAACCACCTTACTCTTCTGATTGTCGACTAGAAATGAAAACCAAAAGGGACGAATGTAGGGTTGGGGTTTTTAGGATAAGGTATAAATGACGCTGATACTTGTATAAGGTTTGGGTATGATGCCTTGGGTATGTTAAAACACAGTGAGTCAGGTTTACAACTTGTAGAGTGTGGATGTGTGGTTTCCTGTGATTACAAGGGTGAGAAGCCATCTCATTTATACACATACTTAAGGTAGTTTTACTAGTCAAAATGGCTCTCACATGCTTATGTTAATGTAATTTGGGTAAGCATCTTGTATAGTGTTTAAAAGCTGGATATTGTTTTAAAGATGAAGAATTTGAAGACGTTGGAGAGCAGAACAAGGAAAAAGGGAGAGCATGAAGTGAGCATACACGAAAATTGGGTCTAGTTTTTATAAGAGTGTCCTTTTAGTTTCTTGTATTAGGCTTTAAGGTTTAATGGTTTAAGTACTCTTTTATATAGTTGCATAATATGGTTTGAAGAACTTAAAACAAGGGTGTACACGATTGTTTTGCTAGTTGGTAGGGTTTTTATTTGTTTCTTGAATTACCTAAGTTATTTTCTTATTATGTGTACCCTTTTTCACAAGTGAAGAAACGTACAACTTGCTCGTTTACTCTTTAAAGTTAAATGCTAGATGGTGGCATAAAGGGTAAGGATGATATTAACTTGATTCTTGGTTAGTTAAGTTGAGAAACACGTTAACTAAAGTCTTTAGTTTAAACGTAGCCTCATTCACGTTATTAAAAGCCTTGGTTAAATTTTACTTCCTAGGTTCTAACTAAACTATTAAAATTTAAACACGTAACGATTCTATAAATGGTAAGAAGATGGAATGATTGAAATCGTAATATGACCTGAAAACACGGGGTGTTATAGTCTTCCCTCATTAAACGAGCCTTGTCCTCAAGGCTTAAGACGTGGCACTTGACGACGGTGCTGTCTTGGTGAAGAGATATGGGTATTTCTGCTTGAATTGATCCTCACGTTCCCAAGTAAATTCAGGACCTCGTTTAGAGTTCCATCTAACCTTAATGATGGGAATGCGACTTCTCTTCAATTGTTTAATTTCGCGATCCATAACTTCTACTGGTTCTTCCATAAAGCGGAGCTTGTCATCAAGACGTAGTTCTTCCAACGAAATCACAAGTGATTCATCGGACAGGCACTTCTTCAAATTTGACACGTGGAACGTGTTATGAACTCGGCTTAATTGTGGGGGTAGCTCAAGTTTATAGGCAACAGTTTCGACTCTCTCGATCACCTTGAAAGGACTGACATACCTAGGGTTTAACTTCCCCCGTTTGCCAAAACGCACAACTCCTTTCCAAGGTGAAACTTTTAACATGACTTTGTCACCAACTTGAAATACCATTGGTTTATGTCTAATGTTTGCATAGCTCTTTTGTCAGTCACGAGCGGCTTGGATTCTGTTTTTGATTTGGATGATCTTCTTGGTGGTTTCATGAATTATTGCAGGACTAGTAAGCTGAGCATCTCCAACTTCTGCCCAACAAACAGGTGATCAACACTTTTGTCCATACAGTGCCTCGAATGGTGCAGCCTTTATGCTGGTATGGTAACTGTTGTTGTAAGAGAATTCTACTAACGGTAAATGTCTATCCCAATTCTTTCCAAAGTCTAACATGCAAGCGCATAACATGTCTTCCAAAGTTTGGATAGTTCTTTCACTTTGACCGTCAGTTTCGGGATGATAGGAAGTACTCATGTCCAATCGAGTTCTCAATGCCTTATTAAGAGCTTTCCAGAATAGCGATGTAAATCTACCATCACGATCGAAGATAATAGAAACAGGCACACCATGTCGGGTGACTACTTCCTTCATGTAGAGCTTTATTAACTTCTCTATGGGATCTGTTTCCCTCATTGGTAGGAAGTGAGCAGATTTTGTAAGACGATCAATGATCACCCAAATGGTATCATAACCGTTTGTCGTCTTATGGAGTTTAGTGACAAAATCTATAGTGATTTTCTCCCACTCCCATTCTGGAATCTCCGGTTGGACTAGTAAGCTGGAAGGTTTTTTATGCTCTGCCTTAACTTTGGAACAAGTCAGACACTTGCTAACATAAGTGACAATATTCACCTTCATGTTAGGCCACCAATACAACTGCTTCAAGTCTTGGTACATCTTGTCAGAACTCGGATGAATGAAATATTTTGACTTATGAGACTAGTGCATGACTAGAGTCCTTAAGTCGCCATAACACGGTAACCAACTCCTGTTGTTTAAACATAAAGTTCTGTCTGCATGGGGCTTCAATCTTTCCTTTGTAAGGTCTTGTCGGAGCATACCTCCAACATCTTCAGCAGTGAGGTTTTCAGGTTTTAATGCTTCGATTTCGGCTTCTAAGATTTGTTCAGGAAGGTTCAAGCCAATAGTCATGACTAAGGCTCGGACCCTTAAAGGTTTAACCCTTTCTTTTCTGCTTAATGCATCATCAACAACGTTTGCTTTCCCCGGGTGGTAGCGGATGTCACAATCGTAATCACTAAGCAACTCCAACCAACGCCGTTGCCTCATGTTCACTTCTTTTTGATCAAGGATATGTTGTAAACTCTTGTGGTCGGTAAATACGATGCACCTTGTTCCGTATAAGTAATGTCTCCATATCTTAAGAGCGAACACCACAACTCCAAGTTCCATATCATGAGTCGTGTAGTTTTTCTCATGGATCTTCAGTTGTTGAGAAGCATAGGCTATAACTTTCTCATTTTGCATAAGCACGGCACCCAAACCCTTATGCGACTCATCGCAATAAACAATGAAGTTTTCTGATCCTTTAGGCAAGGCCAAAATAGGGGCGTTACACAACTTTTGTTTAATCAATTGAAATGCGGCTTCCTCCTTTTCTCCCCAGTCAAACTTCACATTCTTCTGAGTCAGCTTAGTCCTTGACTTTGCGATCTTAGAAAAGCCCTCAATGAATCTTCTGTAATAACCGACGAGTTCTAAAAATTGGTAGATCTCTGTTGGATTCTTAGGAGATGCCCAATCTTTAATTGACTCGATCTTTGTAGGATCTACATGAATGCATTTGCTATCAATCACATGTCTGAGAAACTATACTTTTGGAATCCAAAATTCACACTTGGAAAATTTTGTGTACAACTCCTCTTTCTTAAGCAACTCTAAAATTAATTTGAGATGCTCTTCATGCTCTTCCTTGTTCTTTGAATAAATTAGTATGTCGTCGATAAAGACAATCACAAACTTATCTAAATAAGGTTTGCACACCCGATTCATGAGGTCCATAAATACCGCCGGTGCGTTTGTCAAACCAAAAGGCATTACTTGAAATTCATAATGCCCATAACGCGTCCTAAACGCGGTCTTGGGAATGTCCTCTTCGCGAACTCTCAACTGATGGTAACCTGATCGTAAGTCGATTTTCGAGTAGACACTCGACCCTTGAAGTTGATCGAACAAGTCATCAATTCTAGGAAGTGGATAACGGTTCTTCACCGTTAACTTGTTCAGTTCACGATAATCGATGCACATGCAAAAAGATCCGTCTTTCTTCTTGACGAACAAGACCGGGGCTCCCCAGGGTGAAGAGCTGGGTCTTATAAATCCCTTGTCGGATAGTTCTTGAAGTTGTTCCGCCAGTTCTTTCATTTTGGATGGTGCCAACCGATAAGGCGCCCGTGCTACAGGTGCAGCACCTGGTACCAAATCAATTTGAACTCCTACGTGTTTGAGACTGGTGGACATAACCTGCAAGTCTTCAGGAAAAACTTCAGGAAAGTCTCTGACAATCGGTACGTCCTCAAGTCGCTTCTCCTCCGACTTGTCTTTGTCTTCCTTCGTGGTAATGTGTGCCAAAAAGACATCACATCCCTTTGACAAATACTCTTGTGCCTTAGTGCACGAAATGATATTCAGTCGGGATTCTTCCCTTTGGTGGTTTCCATTGCCTTGAAAAATTAACATCTCTCTTCCGAAAGGAACTCGCACAATCTTCTTTGTCAACGATGAATCACTCCAGGATACCGTTGTTAACCCAACCATTCGAATAATGGACGTTCAAAACACCGAGTGGGATCGCATCAAGCGATTGTTGAAAAGGGTGGTTCATGAAGTTTAGAGTGCAACCACGAATTATGGTGTTAACTCCTATGATTTTCCCATTGGCTAATTCTACATCATAATGACTTTCTAACGTAGTGGGGGTAATGTTAATCAAGGCACTAAAGGTATTAGATACAAAGCTCCTATCCGCACCAGTATCAAACAAAATTGTAGCATAACGGTTGTTGAGGAGAAACGTACCCTGAAGACATAGAGTCCGGGCTAGCAACTCTTCTCCAAAGCATAAGCTTCTCTCCTGAGCTGTGCATTCCCCGTTGCTATCCCATAGTTCTTAGTTTTGGGCAATTCTCTGATGGACCGGGTGTTTAACCACAATCACAGCATGCTCCCTGCCTTTTGATTCTTGTTGTTGTTTGTGTATTGTTGTTAATGTTGGATATTGACCTGACAATAATTGTAGCATGACCATACCTCTTTGCAGTTTCCACATAATGGGTGCACATTGCCCGTGTTTTGTGGTAATTGACATCGGTGCACAAAGGGTAGAGTACTAGTATACAGCCTTCATTATTCAACCAGGGCCAGCATTTGTTGTATTCCCCTATCTACCATTTTGCTTCTTTTGTGGAGGTTTTGATTCTTCTAATGAATCGATCACCTTCTTTTGTATGTCATTCTGCTTTTTGCATAAGTGCGTAGTTTAATATCCATCAAGTCCTTGGCCAACTCGTTAGCCTCATCAAGAGTTTTGGGTCCTTACAGACATACATTCCAATAATGTTATCAGGAAGTCCACTGATGTACTTGTCAATCTTTTCGGTCTCATCAGCAAGAAATTTGGTGCACATCAAAGCTAGTTCTTGGAAACGCTGCGTATAGGCTGCAACATCGTTTCCCCTGACCCTGAGATTCCACAGTTCAATTTCAAGTTTCTTAATTTCACCTTTTGGACAATATATGTGCCCGTCAAACTTCTGTCTATGAGAGTATCTAAGTCCCTAGCACAGGAAGCATCATGACCGAGAAGGTTCTCACATGGCCCATTCCACCCGGTTCGTGCAGCACCACGCAGAGTGCAGTAGAACGAAACTTTACTTGATTGTCAATGTCACAACCGCTAATGTGGAATATTGATTCCATCTTTTCGAGCCAATGAAGACAGCCAAC
The DNA here is from genome assembly GCA_026074375.1 of Tanacetum coccineum. NCBI lineage: Eukaryota > Viridiplantae > Streptophyta > Magnoliopsida > Asterales > Asteraceae > Tanacetum > Tanacetum coccineum. Next base: position 14,284 of record BQNB010068348.1, read on the forward strand.
AACGCCTTTCAGCTCCCTTGAAGTTTCAAGGGTTGCATTTCATGAAATCAGTAGAGGAACAGACACGTTTAGTTGCACAGGTCCTTCTAGGTCTCCACCTGAAATATGTCTTTGCATCACCTGAGTAGGTAGAGTTTCTTTGGAATGCCCGATCGAGTCATAGCTTGAATGGATTCTGGAGTCATGGCGTCGTTTGCTCCTTGTCTTGTTACAGGCATGATTCTACTAATCACAAGAATACAATGTACGTGAGATATAATTACAATGTCGATACAAATGGATATGATAATAATAATTACACCACAACACAATGGAGAATGAATAAAATGAAATCAACCATAACATAATACATCAACATTTCATAACATAATGTCGAATCGTACATGATTTGTTTGGATACAAAATGACCACTAATGATCTAGTACAGAAAATGAAAATACGTCCTAGAGTCTATTAGCTGGGAGTTACCCATAAAACTTAATAGACTATACAAGATAGCTAGAAATGAAAAGTACAACTAACAGCTACTGCCGGTGTCCTCCACCGTATCAATCTGAGCTCTAGCCTCTAGTACATGGGTACGCATCATCTGTCTGACTGCATCATCCTTAGCTCTCTGGCGCTGCCACTCCATACGACTTATGTGAGTCTCTAGTGTCTCAAGTCGCGCCAATAATGCCCTGTTCTGAGCCTCGGAACTAAGGTAAGCCTGGCGTACCTCATGCAACTCTGTCTCGTAAGCAGTCCTCTGGCCTCTCACTACATCAATCTCGAGTCTAATGTCTCTGTGGTCAGTCCGAGCATCATGCAGCTGTGTATAGAAATCCTCACTCTCCTGCCTGCGAACCTGTGCCTGGTAGCTGACCCTCAAGTTGACTTCCTCAATGGAAGTCATCATCCTATGCTTAGAAGCCTGTAAAGCTCTAACATAACCAACATCCTCTACTCTGTTAGCAGCTCTAGCAATAGTTTGGGCATCATGACTAGGACTACGAATCAAACCCTGTCCTGCCACAACAGTATCAACAAAATCATACTGACCCCTAGGTAGCCTAGCAACAGCAGCAGAACTCTCTGCTACATCACACCCAGGTGGGGGAGCAACAAGTACATATCTCCTCCGAGGTGGCATATCGTCCTCGGGGATGTCATCTCTCATACGAATCATGGCTTCCCTATGACCTAATGGTGCCTGATCATAGGCAGGGCTGGTGGGTGGTATAGGTGTGGCAACATGCTTAGCAATGCGTGCCTCTATGGATGCTAACATGGGTGGCTTAAGTCTGACAGTCTTCCGTGCCCTTCGAAGCCGTGTCTAAGAAAAGGGGACCCTAGTTTGAGGTGATCTAGGTGTAGGTGCAGACACATTAGTCTCAAATACCTCTGTATCCCCAGCTGAGGGAACAGGGTCAACAACAGACACCGTAGAAGGGTCGGCCGGAGCTAGGTGCTCCTATTCCTCTTTGTCCTCAATGGGTTTTAGTTACCATATCTGAGTTGAAAGCTAGAATGAAAAATGGCCAAAATGATAAGTCTGTGAATACTAAGTTTGACAAGACACATGGTTCTCAATCTTTTCTTTGTGTCACACCCTTAAGTAAAAATGCTTTTCAAAAGCAGACGGTTGTTTTAAAAACAAATGAAAACCATGTTGGGTCAAAACCAGTCACTTTACAGACTTCACATAACAAACAAACAGGGACACATCAAAACACAAATGTCATTAGCCCTGGAATGTACAGAGTTGTCACACAACAAGAATCACAAACAAACAAGACTAAGAATGTGTTATCTTCTACAGGAATGAATGCTACATCCAGTGTTAAAAGACCAAAGAGTAGAGATTCACATGTCAAGACCAGTGTCTTAGATGTCTCTAAGAATGAAGCAAAGAAAGAAGCAGTTTATGTTAGGAAAAATAAGCAAACAGTAAACATTTTCTAAGTTGTGTCAACAAATCGAGAAGTATAATGTAAACTGATGTTGCTGTTGCAAACGCTTCTAAAGCGAAAACTTTGTTATGTGTTTCTTGTATGCAAAATGTGCTTATTCCTTGTCATGATAAATGTGTTGCTAAGCATAAACTGAATGTGCGTTCGAATGCTCGTAGAACCTTCTCTGTTAATTCTAGGATACCAAAATCTTCTGAAACTACTTTTGTAGCTCCTAAGACTAGGTTTTCTGAGAAAGCGACACAATCTAAGACTTTAGATACTACTTCTGTAGCTTCCAAATCTAAGATTGATGAAGCAAGTGCATCAAAAGCTAGAGATAAGGTTTCTAGTGCGTTTAAGAAAAAGAAAAGAAACATGCGTGATAAACCATTAAGCCCATTCATGCTAAACAAGATTCGGACCAGTAGAGTATGGCAAAAATGGTTTGAATCACAACCAAATGTTATGTGGACACCTGTTAACACAAAGCCACATGCTAATACTAATCCTTCGAATACGAAACCACTGGTTTTAGTTAAGAGATGGATAGTCAAATTTGTCCCTTGTGTCCATGAGTTTGTACTTCTTGTGTTGCAGTATCCAGATCGTTCTATGGGTTGTTGACAGTGGTTGTTCAAAGCATATGACGGGTGATCATTCACTATTGAGAAACTTCATTGAAAAGTTCATGGGAACCATTGGCTTTGGAAATGACAACTTTGTAGCTATTACAGGCTATGGTGATTATATAGATGGAAATATCACTATTTGTCATGTATATTATGTTGAAGGTCTTGGACACAATCTCTTTAGTGTTGGACCATTTTGAAGGAATTATAAGTGGCTTGTCCGTTCTAATACATGTTATGTTCGAAATCTGGAAGAAGATGATTTGCTCACAGGCGGACGCAATTCAAATTTATATACTATCTCCATTTTAGACATGGCTGCTTCTTCACCCATTTGTCTAATGTCCAAAGCAACTTCAACAAAGTCATGGTTATGGCATCGACTGATTGTCACATCTTCAATTTGCCACCATAAAAATATCTACCAAGACTTGACTTGTTGACGTTTACCAAAGTTTAAATATGAAAAGATCATCTTTGTTCTGCTTGTGAAGAAGAAGGAAAAAGCAAAGAAAGCTCTCATCCACCTAAACTGTTCAAGTGATTACTCAACTTGGAATTACTTCATATGGATTTGTGCTGCCAATGAGAGTAGCTTCGTCATGGAAGAAGTATATTCATGTGATAGTGGATGATTTTTCTAGATTCCACGTGGATTTATTTCTTCCGTTCGAAAGACAAAACTCCAGAGATCATCAAGAAATTCATTGCTCAAGCTCAATTGAATTACAAAGCCAAAGTTTGCAAGATTCGGACTGATAATGGCACTGAATTCAAGAATGCAACTCTCAAAACTTATTATGAAAAGTTAGGTGTTATGCAACAATTTTCAATTGCTCGCACACCTCAGCAAAATGGAGTAGTAGAATGACGTAATCGTACTCTGGTTGAGGCTGCTCGCACAATGCTTATTTTTTCGAGGTTACCTGAATTTCTTTGGGCTGAAGCAGTTGCTACAACATGTTTTACTCAAAACCGGTCAATCATTAACACACGACACAATAAAACACCTTATGAGCTGTTACGTGGATGAAAGCCAAATGTTGAGTATTTTCATGTGTTTGGCTCATTGTGTTATCCGACAAATGACCGTGATGATCTTGGGAAAATGAAACCTAAAGCAAACATTAGGGATTTTATTGGTTATTTGGAAACATCAAGAGGTTTTCGAATCTATAACCGTCGCACCAAAAGGATTATGGAGACTATTCATGTCAAGTTTGATGAGCTTACAACAATACTTTCGAACACTGATTGATTAGGAAACTCGAACTTCAACATAATAATCAAAATTCATCAGATGACTTAATGAATACTCCTTCAAAAGAGGATTTGGATAATTTGTTCGGTCCAATGTTTGAAGATTATTTTGAGCAGAAATCTTCTGATACTACCATCAATTCCGCTGCACAACCGACTCACGATCAAGAAGACTCACCTTCTACATCTTCAATCATTGTTGACACACATGAGGCTCCTCCTGTTGTCACAACATCTGACGAACAAACTTCTCCAATCTCTTTACAAGAGTCTGATGAATTCAATCAAGAAGATTCTGCTAATTTTGATGGTAATACACAGTTTGTTCCATATGATTCTTTGAATCATGAGGAAATTGAGTCATCTACAACGAATCTCAAACCATCAAATGTGCAGAATTTCCATCAAGTACAACCCTCGACTCACATTTGGACAAAATATCATCCTCTATACCAAGTTATTGGTGACCCATCCAAACCTGTTATGACTCGTCAACGACTACATACCGATTCTGAGGTTTGCATGTATGCATTAACCATTAGCACTATTGAACAAAAGAACATCAAAGAAGCTAGTGGCCGATCTTAGTTTTGGAATGAGTCCATGCAAGATGAGGTAGTTGATTCAATTTGAAAAGACTTCAAGTTGGGAATATGGTTTTCCACGAATAGAAGGAAAGAATGTCTTGCTCTTAATGGCTTTGAAGAATAAGTGTGATGCAATAATATTGTAGTTTCGAACAAAAACTCGTCTTGTGGCTAAAGGTTATAAGCAAGAAGAAGGCATTGATTTTGATGAGTCATTTCCTCCTGTTGTTCGTCTTGAGGCTGTTCAGATGTTCATTGCTTTTGCTGCTCATATGAATATCACTATCTTTTAAATGGATGTCAAACGGCTTTCTCAATGTCCTTTGAAAAGAAGAAGTTTATGTTAGCCAACCGAAGGTTTATTGATTCTGAATTTCCAAATCATGTCTACAGGTTGAAAAAAGCTCTATACGGTCTTAAGCAAGCACCTCGTGCATGGTATGACAAACTATCTTCTTTTCTAATTGAACATGGGTTCACTAAAGGTATTATTGACCCAACTTTGTTCACTAGACGTCACGGGGGAGACATATAACTTGTTCAGTATATGTGATGACATTATTTTTGGATCAAAGAAATCCAATGTTTTAAAACATTTGCAAAACTTAATGTAAAAACAATTTTGAATGTTCGATGATGGTGTGACTCAATGTTCCTTCTTGACTTCAAGTTCATCAATCTCCCCGTGGCATATTCATAAGTCAGTCACAATATGCAATTGAGTTGTTAAAGAAACATGGTCTAGATGAATGGTGTCTCCATGAGCACACCTGGCAACAGAGAGACTGGAAAAAATTGAAAAATTCAAAATCCCAAAAAGATTAGTCATATTTTATATATATAAAAAAAATTAAAAAAATAATAATTTAAAATGATCACATGATTAGATTTATGATTCCAAATTTTTATAAAAATCTTTCAATTAAAAATATGGAATCATAATCTGCGGGGGAGTAATTTAAAAAATTTCATTCATATACATCATTTCGGAAATAAAATAAAAACAATGATCTCTCAAATAAACTAAATTTGAAATATACTATATTTTCAAGGGGGAGTTTTTATTTTAAACTCAAACATCTTCATTTTTGGACTACGAGCTTAGTTTGATTTCATTCCAAGGGGAAGTTTTTGATAATGGTGAACAAATTTTGAAATGACTTCATTATTCGAGGGGGAGTTCTTGAAAAATTAAAATCAAAATTCGGAATGTTAAACTAAAGGGACTGAAAGTGTAATTTCTGAATCTTTTTTGGTGGCTATAAAAGGAAGAAATGTTTTTCATTTCGAATTTTCTTTTACCGAGTCATCTTATCGAGTTTGAGTAGAAAATCAACAAAAGTCTTTCGATTTCATTACAACGATTACAACTACTTTTCTTACTCAAACGTAAGTGGATATGATTTGTGGTTCAAATAATACATGAGTTTGCATTATCGAGTTTAAACTCGGTAATATTTAGGATTACCGAGTTTGTGTTTTATTGAGTTTATGCAACAAGATTGAAATCAAGGACGATAATAAACAATGTTTATGTAGAAATAAGTGATAAATAGCTTAGGAATGGTTAACTAGTCACTGAAATTGAAATTCGGAAGTATATGGTGTTGATCGAGTTTGATTGTTTGCCTACTGTTTGGAGTCTGAAAAATGATAATAGAACATAAAATGAATTGAGTTTGGTTTTTTTTTCATAAGTTAAAATGAATCATTGTTTATCTAGTTTGTGAAACTGGGTAATAGTCGAATAGTCAAACTCGGAAGGGTCAAAAAGTTAAACTCGGTGGTGTCAAAAAGTCAAAATTCAGTAAAAATGCGTTTGTGGAAACGTGAAGTTGTTTTGAGAAAGAAATAATTTTGATGATTAATGCTTAAATGTCCGTGGAACAGAAAGATCAGTTTCTCATATGTGGTGAAAACATCAAATAATTTTGAGAAAGAACTCAAGTTTTTATGAATTCTAAGCTGGAGTCATATATATCTATTAGTAATTGTTTAAGTGGACTAAGTCATGTCCGGTTTTGGCCGTTTTCTGCAATGAACGGAATGAAGAGTGGGTGACTTAGTATCCATTCAATTATTGAATTAGATATGTTTGTCTTCATTGTTTAGAAATCATGACAAAAAGTGAAAGTGAAAAGTTTTTTATAAACTTGAATTTGAAAATCCAAATCTCAATTGTTTAAGTGGACTAAGTCATGTTCGGTTCCGGCCATTTTCTGCAATGAACAGAATGAGGAGTGACTAACTTAGTGTCCATTCAATTGTGGGTTTATGATTATATGATTCTATGTTATCATTATAAAGAAAAAATTTTGTCAAAAGATTTCTGGAAAAAGTTCTCAACATCTGTTATTGTGTTAAAATGAGACTCTTTCACAAAACAATTTTAAGAAGTTGAATGATTTCTCTTTAATTTTTAGTAAAAGAGTCTTGATTAAAATCATAAGAGAAATCTTCATCATTCTTGAAAGAGTATCATGTCACAAAGAATTTCTGGTGAGGATATTCTAAAAACAGAAAGCGAGAGCTAAATCCATACGCGAAAAAGCAAATCAAAAGTATGTTCGAAAAAGAATTGCTAGAACACACAAAAATGATAAATCAAAAGAATAATTTGAATAAAGCGTATGGCATGTGCTAGAAAAAGCAAGAACGAGTACATGAGAAAGAAACTGATCAAAAATATGTTCAAAAGGAATTGCCAGAACATATAAAACAGACAGAGTGGCAAAAGACAAAAATGACAAAAGAATTGTTTGTTATATAACATCTCAATTTTATTCATTCAGTAATCATCATGGCACAACAACAACATGCAGTTGAGGTTTATCCAGATGAACTGTGTCCTCCAAACAAAAGATATGATCTTATGGATGCTAACAAGAATGTTGATCTTGAACATGTGCAATGCCCACCGGAAAGCAAAATTCTGACGAACATCATCAAGAATCATCCATTACGATTCAGCATTGCAGCTTCTTCCTCCGTACCATGGATTTATATGGCACAGTTCTAGCATACTTTGAAGGAAGACGGTTCAAAGTATAGGCTCAAGTTTATGCTGGACAAGAAAGAACTTTCTCTTACAATGGATGACTTCAGAACAATCTTTCATCTACCATAAGCAAATGACAACAATCATAATTCATTTATGCCACCACCATCATTTTTGGACATGGTTCCATTCTATAAACAAAAATTGGGCTTTACAATGGAGCTGAAGACATCATCAAGCTTTAAGACAACTGGTCTTCTGCAACTATGGCAAACGTTATGCAAGATATTTTCCAAGTGCTTGACAGCACGTGTCACTGGATGTGATCAATTGCCATTGCAGATAATGCAAATGATGTATTGATTTGTGAATAACATTCATGTGGATTATGCGGAGCTAATATGGGAAGGGCTTTACTATTCTCTTCATCATCCAACATCTTCGATTCCGTATCCAAGATTTACAAAGATCATCGTTAGTCATTACATGACTATCGCTTTCTGACTGAAAAATCTCATAGTTATAGGGGATAACTAGAAATTTGTTTTTAACGTGCTCGGAGACATGTATCACATTCTGCAAGATGATGACATAAGTGAAAATATCTTTAATTTAGGAAGACATGAAGTTAAAGTTGATGCAAATTCCAGATTGGATGATCACTGATGGATGATGCACACGAAGGCTTTATAGGGTTGTTTGCAGAGGTGTTTGGGATAGATGTTCGCATGACTCAGTCACAATCGACGGAGTCTACCCAAGGTACGTTTAGGATACAAGTGCCCTAGGCCACTCTAATCCCACAATGGATGCAGAGAGTCAAAGTGCTCTCCAAAACCAGGATCTACTGTGATTCGTTTTCGTCTTCCTAAAAGGAGATCTATATGTCTAACTCCACCAGTTCCAGTGCCAACTGTTGATAAAGCAGATGAGATGATCTTACAAGATATATTACATGTAAGTCTTGCTAAGCACAAAAGTCAAAAAGAGCAAGAAGCTAGAGAAAATGTGGATCTGGTCAACAAGAACTTAGCGTCTGAAGAGATTGAAAAGATGATGGAAGGATCAAAGAATGTTATTGATGATAGTTTACCTCCTAGGAATGATGAACCATAGATTCCCGACACTAGGTTAGAGCCCAGGAGTGATAAGGAAAGTCCGGAGGTGGAGATCACTAATGATGAAGAGGTGGAAATTACTAATGTTTTCATACCTGTCAATGTTAATGAATATGAGGAGGAAATAACTGATGAAGTGTATGAATTAAAATGAAGGGAGAAAGGAAAGATTGTATAGGAGTCTAGGAGTACATCATTCCCCACACCAATTAGATCTCCTAGGACTCATACTAATCTCGTATCTTTGGATACTGAGAAACTCTAGGAATTGACGGTAACTGATACTCAAACAACATCATCATCAAGATCACAACACACTAAATTGTCTAAAGCAAACCGACTTCTATCATTATTCAAAACCAAACCTGCTCGGTTCAAACGATACAAGAATTTCTTTCAGGAGTTACAGGGACGGTATACATATTTGTTTGAACATCTCAAAGAAAGATTTTTGTCAAGGAAGTCATTCGATACTCTTGCTGATCATCTCCAAGAAGTAATGGTCGAATCATTACCCACTATGGTAGATACGCATATTAAGGAGCAGGTTAAAAAGCAAGTTCCTGAGCAGGTTAGAGATCAAGTTCCAGTGTATGTTGCGGAAGGGCTGATTATGGAAAGACAAAAGACTAAAGAAGAGATGGAACGGATGATTGCTAAAGCTATTTTACAAGAGCGAGGGAATATACAAGCTGAAATCTCCTCACAAATTCAGAAAGCAATTGATAATCACATTCCTTCTCAAGTCGATGCGTCAGTAAGAAGTTATATGTCTGGTCACATCCTTCATGTTCATCCAGCTCAAACACAAACACTCTCTGTTCCAGAACAACAATATCAACTATATCTCTCTATGAAAGACAATCCTCAATTGCAACAACAAGACATAGCAATATGGCTTGCACTTCAGATGAAGTTTGAGAATCTTCAGGTACCACAAACTACATGTAGACCTTCTGCCATTCGCCCAAGAGATCAGGACGATCCTTATGATGATGCTCATCCTGAGGGGGAGAATAGTGTAAAGCGGCAGAAGAAATCTAAGTATGAAGCATATGTGTCTGGAGAATCATCGTTTGGATAAATTAATGAAGAGGAACGAGGTCCATCAACTTTAGGTAATCAAGAGCAAGTAGATAATTATGATTTTTGGACAGATTCTTATGCTTCAGATGATGATGAAATACCGACGAAGTAAGTGTCATAAGATATTATGGAAGAAGTATCACTGACTATTGATGAAGCAAAGTTAAAGAAAATGGCTGATGAGATGTTGAGACAAAGATGTACTTCAGGAGATGAGCATTAATATCATATTGATCAGATGAATTTTTCTTGAAAAGTAACATTGTTTGGGAAAGTAGAAAGGAAATTCTTGTCTCTCCACATCCACGAAAGACCATACCTCTCGTTCAAAGCTGTCAAAGAGATCCTGAAGCTCCAGCACTATCTCTTATAAATCAAGACCTTTTGTACCTGAAGAAAGGAAGTTCAGGGCCTAAGAAGATCGTATTGTCACTTCACAAGTTTCCTGCAATTATCTTTAATGATGATGATATCGAAGAACGAACTTCTAGATGGGTGAATAAGTGTATTAAGAAATTTAATCCTTATGCTCGATATGGTGTTGAACATTGGAAGAATCCTCATGCAAAGATCTTCTTCATAAGGAAAAAAAAAGAGCCTGGAAAACTAAAGGAAGAGATTTATTCGAACTCAAAGATCATTCAAATTATCAAGACATACTGGGAATTAGGTCATGAACATAAGTTTATCACAGAGATAGTTGCAAGAAGAGCTAATGAGTGCATTGTGTAGATTACCAAGCCTGATTACAAGAATCTCAATAAGAATGATATTGAGGATATGTATTTGCTGATTATGAATGGCAAGGATCCTGACTATGCAGAAACAAGGTTGCTATGGTCTTTAATAGTTTTCATTAGAAGTTGAGTGATATGGGAAAGAGTGCATGATTTTCAACTTGGAATTGAAAGTTATCAACAGAAAGTTAATCTTACTACACCAACAATATCTTTCCCAGAAGTTGAAAAGCACAAAATGTTCTCCATCATCTATGAGCCCGTGCATGGAATCACATACAAGAATAGCAAGAAAGAGAAAAGGGTGATGAGACATTCAGAGATTCATAAGTTTTATGATGCAACGCTGAACAGAGTATTAGAAGGATTAAAGAGTTACAATAATGATGTTAAGTATGGTTATGTATAAAGAGAACTCACCAATGATGAAGTTGAGTATCTGAAATTGTTTGAAGAAGATATTGAAGTAAGATTGAAGTGTCATAATCAAATGAGAATATGGGAGATGTATGTGAATGGAAGACCACTTGGACCTTGAAGAGAACGCCCAAAATAATCGACCCTTAGGGGGAGATTGGTAGGTTCATAAAAAGTATCGATTATGTGGTTTAGTTATATTTAGTTAATAGATTTTATTTTAATTAGAATAAAGTAGCTTGTAATAAGGTATATTATGCTAAAAGAAAGAAATAGCATAATTACCAAAGAATAGGGACTAGAAGTGAAAAATAAAGGAAGGGAAGGCTCCTTCCTTCTCCTATTAATACCCCTCTAATCATCATTAGAGGGTGATGCCTTGTAATAAACCTTTTCCCTTTTCCCTCCATTTTATAACATTTGAAATTTGAATACTTGCCCTCCTCTACTATTCTCTCTAAGCTTCCATGGTTGATTATGTATGATTCAAGATAAACAAGACCTATCAGTACACTTGTAGGCTCAACTCGCCATACTTTAGGGAATGCGCTAGATTCTTTTTAAAGAATGATTCGCTTTCAGCTCATATAAGCCGTATCATTTATTGGTGTTCCAGAAAATCAACAAACTTGGTGTGTTTGGTTGGTCTTCAAAGCAGTAGAAGCTGTCAAAAATGGAAGAGAGGAAAATTAGATTAAGAAAAAAACACCACCCCTTTCGGTCATCTTCTACCTTTTATTCATTTAAACTTTGATATGTAAGTTGCATAAGTATCTTAGTTTCCTTAGGTAGTACATATGACCCTATGTAATAGACCAAAAGAGGGATACCATGTAATTATTAAAACATATAAAATCGGTAACAGAAAACATAATGGGCATTACCTATTTCTCCAAAACACGTAGCACACAATAGATGAAATATAGTTAAAAGGAACATATCATGTTAAAAAGCAGATATTAACGATAACATGGGAGACAACAAATGGTACGTGTGTAAGACGACCCGGCCTTCCATACAACAACGATGATACTGGGCGGCCGTTACGTGAAACATTTTTTATACGCTCCTCATACCCAAAAAAAACTTGCCACAATATCAATCTCTTCAGATTACAGAATCACTGTATGAATCATTCGTGTTCTATTTGTAGCCAACCATTTCATGAAATATCCCTACTCATTAAGTAATTCATACATCAGTGAAGATGCCAAGAAGACCGAGTTGCATTAATGCTTTATGTCTTCGATGTCTCATCCCTGATACATCAACTTCCAAAGGATAAACAACGATACAAAAACTTGTTACCGTCATTGAAGATACCAAGGATCATGTGGATCAGGGATTATGTGACATCTTATGATTTTGAAACGTTAATAATGCTGACATTTTAATTGTTCGAAAATGAACAGCTCCTATGAGACACGATATGCTACGCAATCTGATTAGTATATCTTTGTTGCATACTGAATAGTGCAAGTTATTGTGAGTACATGCATGTAAGTAAGTTTCAAAAGACTACACCTCGTATATATTTGAAACTTATTGATATTCTTATTCTTGATTTCGAATTCAAATGTATTTACATATGTATTTTTTTAACACCATTTATATTTATTGAATGCTTTCATTTACAACTAAAAAGGAGGCTCCGTTTTAATCTTCTAGATATTATTTAAAGACATTGTTTTGACTTTTGGCACGATGGACAACAACTACTGTCTTTTTATTTAATTTTCAGCTAAATAGTCATTGACAAATAGGTTGATGGTGGTTCTGCACAGTTTTTTAAAAAGGTAAATATATACTTCTAATACATTATATTTGAACACACCAATACAATCTTATTATACCTTGGGCAGCACGACATGTACGCATGTGACATTCCTGAGAACCACAACCGGTATCCAGGCGTTCAGCAAAGGAACCTCTTCCAACAAAACATAACTTGTATTAGCATCAGCACATCGCGTCCGACACGATGACAATGTAAAAAAACAATTATTTACAGACATATGAGTAGGCATGTATATAAGTTCAAGCTCTAACACACCTTTGTTCGATATACACCTCCATGTATAGAACCTTCGACCATGGGTATTGAATTTTTGACGAGAAAGGCACACGCGATGTTTCCACAGGTGTTGCATGTACCCTGTCACTGACTTCCACTAACATCTGCTGAAAATACAACAACAAAAACATATGAGCAACAATTATTGTGGCTTAAACGACCCAATGAATAAAACATATTGCATAACGAAGCACTTACCGCCCGACCAGACATTATGTTGACTTGAAGAAACATCCAACACAACAATTTAACCGACCATCAGCCCACCGGTATGTTAGGATTTATCATCTAGGTAACCAAGTAACTACGAGTACGCAGCGGATTGGATCTAGTAATAGCATATAGTTAACACGTATACAAGAAGTAAAAGAAATGCGTACCTCTTTGATAATTGATCAAGAAAACGAATTAAGCGACTAAAATAATCGCCTCTATGGTTGCTCACATAGTCACGTCAACCAAATATATTAAGGTGTCTAGCCTTAACTTCACAAACCAACAACACTTGTACCTTCTTGGATCAAAACCCTAATCGAACAAACACTTGTGATCTTGAACCAAAAATCAATCAAACCGAATTAGGATTATAAACCATAATTACTCGAAAATCTCTTGGACCGAATAGCAGTAAAACCGAAACCCTTTTAGGGTTTTTACCTTCGAACCAAACGAACCACAAACACCTCGTGTTAGAACCTTGCGCGTCTAGCTTGGAGGAACAAGAAAGATCGACTAGAACCTTGAAGGTCTAATCGAATTAGGAGTGAGCTAAAACCGAAAACTAAAGAACCCTTTTGATGGTTTTTACTTATTCGGCTAGAAGAGAAAACAAGAGAACCGAAACAATATTTTTGGGGTTTTGAGAGTTGTATGTATCGTCTGGAATGAGTTAGGGTCAAGGGTATTTATAGCCTTTGATTCCTTCTCAAGATAAACTAGGAAACAAATCCTATACATATCACAACTCTTTCTTTTCTTGCTCTCCTTATCTAAACCGAATTCTGGAACTATGGAATATACATATTCGATTCCAGCTTTTACAAGTATATTACTTAATCGCTTTAGTCCTTGTGGTTTGTATTAATGACATTTGTGAAGTATAAAATGTATTCTCCGTGTATTAACGTGTGTGCCCCCAATAGGCTCATATATTCGTAATGTATTCGTGCTATCGACTACCATAATCCAACACGGTAGGCTTATAAGTATTTTTTCCCCGTTAACATAATATTTGTATGGGGTTGTATCCTTATAAGTATTAGTATTCTTTTTCTCAAATATTAGTGCCACTTATAACGAATTAGCACCCGCCCAAATTAATCCTAAATATTAGTGCTATTTGCCGTGTTGCCCAATTACTCAATCCCACAGGTTAAAAAATATATTAATAAGCAATCCCAAAAACCCTTTATTTACCCTAAAATTAACCAACTCAAACACAGCTAGTACCTAAAATCAAAACCGTAAAAAGAAGCTTAAAAAGACGAAAATCAGTTAAGGTTGATTACTTACAAATTAAAACTTCATGTATGCACTTAAGGTTGATACGCAGTCCTGCGAAAACTATATTGTGGATCTTCATAGATTCTCTGCTTTTGGATTTATAGAAAAGTTAGATGGCTCCAGTTCCTAAAGCAAACGTTGATTGAAAAGGCAGTGGAAGAAACTACCAAAATTCCAGTTGTGGTTAACAACCTCCCTGATGAGTAATTGAAGATGAGATGGATCTGGAACTTTTTTTGGTGCGTGTGTTTTTTAGGCGGTGGAATATGTATAGAAATTGAGACACGTGTTTCCAACACAACATTTCGGGTAGCTTTTCTTTTTGGGGGATAGATCGGGATGGAGGAACAGACCGGGTTTTAAAACTTTCACAATCACTAACAGACCCATTTCAGCGGAGCGTCTGCGTACATTCAAAAATTTCTCAATTATAAACAAAATTGATCTGAATATGGAATTTAAATTAGCAAATAGATTACACACAACTTACCACATTTCTTCACTCCCGTTGTACACTTTGGTACTCACAGATTCCATCCAGTTCCATAAATTCATTTACGGATAAGCTAAGATTGTATAAAAAGGTAAATAGGATCGGCAAATGATTAGGCTCAGATTTGTATATGGTGGTTAGCTCATAGAAGTATCTGAATACCGCTATAGCTGCAAAGAAATCCGGTTGCATAGCATCCATATATTCTATGACATCCGGTCATTGCCCCGCCAAGTTAGGGTCGAAACTTCAATGGCCCGTTTCATTTCTCTCAGATTACAACAATCATCATAGTCAAAAAATCTTTCATAAAAAACCAATCGAAAGCGTTAAAAAGAACTCTCATGTAACAAATGAACATTAAATGATCAGTGAGTCCGGTCACTTCAGCAAACTGTCTAATTAGTGATTTATAAGTTCCTATAAATGACGTAATAAACAAAACTTGTATTAATCCATGCCTTGGATGCGGTTGTGGAGGTTGCTGAGGCGAAGGATTCTCGCTCTCTACCATCCTTCCACTTATCGCATCGTCTCAATCAATTAAAACGCACCGTGTAACATTTGTAAAATCAGGAACTATGTTCCCAGCTTATAAATAGCTTATCATCACCTGTTGTTTATCCCGACCCGCCTAGCCCGGTCTATACCTGGCCTGATACGCGTAATGGGATACGTATTAAAAGACTCAGAACGCATACTCTATCCAGCAACTCACACAACCCCTAATCCACCAAACCCTCTCTAGTTTTCCATAATCCACAAAATCCCACAATAACCCAAATGGGTAAATAGTACTCATCTTCAGAAACAAACCACATCAACATATCAAATAAACCTCAAATTATATACCATCATATGCATATACTTCATCAAACTACTATTTACAAAAAAATTAAAACTTGATAAACTTACAAAACGATTTAGGTTCAAATTAAATCCAATGAAGGCATTATTATTGCATATTTCTGGAATTGTAGTTCAATCAGTCAGAGCACAACCATCCATCTAACGTCATCAACATCACCAACCAACCACCAACGCCACACACCATGAACGGCGGTAACGAAGAGGTTGGTGGCATAAGAGTGCGTATGATTTCGTTTTTAGAGAGAGGGGTAGATGAGTTTCTAGAGAGGGTTTGGTGGATTAGTTGTTGTGTGAGTTGCTGTGTCGAATATGTAACACGTATCTCATTACGTGTAACAATGAGGTGAATTTAGGATACGGGTTTAAAAAGAACCCGGCAAGCACCCGGGTTTACACACACAATGGGTCGGATACAAAACATTAGAACCGATGCAATTTTTTTATAATATTTTTGAGAATAAAATAATATTTTTGAGAATAAAATATTCCAACAATTTTCGTGAATTGTATATATTTATAATGTTACTAACTTTCTAATATTTTAGATCACCCCCTCCCACACTCCCCTCCCACCTCCATCTCCCCTTTAGTCTATTAGCGCCTATTTCATCCCTCCCACCCCGCAACCGTCCACCGATACATCCCCCGACCCCTACTCCAACAATCCCCCATCACCTCCCCCCCCCAATCATCCCCCCCTTCCACATCCTATCAGCATCGAGATCCTCTCCAATCCCCACTATCATCCCTCCTTCCACATCCACTATGCAATACAGTCTTTCATCTTCTTTTTCGCTCTCTGCAGCTTTACCAAACTATGCAGATCAAAGAAGAAATAAACTAAAGATTCAACTGAGGCATATTTTCTTTTGGAGGTGGCACTGTTGTTTCATATGAGGGCACTAAGCCCGATTGTCACATCCATGTTTCAACCATTTTTTTCTACCTAATTTAGAATAATCCAGTGAACTCATATTGGGGCCTTTCCCCCTAGTTGCAGGTGCTCCACCCCTGTCTGCATGTAAGCAATTCGACTTGATCGAGAAGTTTGTTAATGATATGCGCAAATGTTAACGATTGAACACCCTATGAGCTGAGTTAATAAATGATCAGAAGCAAAATACACAACCCGACCATGACTTACACGAAAAAGGTTGTTACTTGAGAATACTCTAACCTTAAGAAAATGAAACAGACACGCAGTTGATGTTGTTTAGGCAATGTTATTTTTCTACTCATATTGTCATGATCTTGATTGCTCACCCAGTCACCCAACTATCTTTAAATTCATTTGCTCCTCTAGGTAGTTTCTTAAATGGTGTTTTATAAATTGTGATTAGGGATGGCACCCGTAGGTAATGGGTATGGGTTTATCAAACCCGTCACCCGAACCCGTGATTTTTTTCTCACCCGTCACCCACCAATGGGTACAACTTTTTACCCATACCCATGCTCGTGGGTACCCATTGCCCATGAGTTTATGAAATGGAACAAAATCATAAAACCATGATATGTAAACTAACTATGAAACTGGGTAATAAGACATCATATCAATTTTCTAAATACCAAGTTCACAAAATACTTAATGACATATCTGAAACTAGAAAAATTAATCATCATTACACCAAATCGCATACATGTACGGAGATATATCATGTATATATCTTTGAAAGTTTGATCTTTCATATTCATCTTTTAGTCTAGTAACTCATAAAACGGTTAGTTTACTATGTAGTCTAGAGATTTTGGTAGTTATCAAATATATACCAATAACCACAAATATATAAGTAAGATAATAAATTTTATTTTAACACAAATTGATTTAGGGATACACCCGTAGGTATTTAGGTGAGTATGCTCATAGGTTTTTTAAATAGGTACACCCATGAGGGGAATGCACTACCCATCTATAACACCCTTATTTTTGACATATAGCAGCAGAAGCTAATCTAGGGTATTATTTCATAGTACAACAATCATAATCATAAAAAATGACTCGAAAAAGACGTTTTAAAAAAATAAGTTATCATTCATTATTTCATCAGAGTTTTTACAAACAGAGGTGCCCAAAATCTACATGAAAACATAAAGTTTGAATGATAATCATTTAGCCATCTTCAAGAGTTCCTAGCCATCTTCCGTGCCATAAGATGTTCAATTACCTAAGATAAACATGTTAAAAAGGTCAACACAATGGTTGAGTGAAATTCATAAGTTGATAATAAATAGTGGTGGATACAATTCATCATAAGAGTGCTGTTACGTTGTTATAATCACCCATAAAGTTGTAATAATTGCAATGAGTATAATTATTATAGGAAAAACATTATTATTGCGTCTAAGCTCATGACACTCAAACTGACTTGTGAATATATATCAATCAATATTGATATATACAAAGATAATGGCCCCCGTGTAGGTAATTTCCATATACCTATGAGATATTCAATATAGTGGCGTATTGGTTACCTACCGGCAAAACACTAAACGGGAATTCGTCAATCACAATAGCCTATCAAAATATCGCTTTCACTCAATGCGAAAAAGCATCCGAGTGATTAAGGTCCAAGATGTTGGAGTATTTTGCATAAAGGGACTTAGACAACTCAGAGCAATAATATATCATATAACATACTAATTAGAGCAAACACTTTATTCATGGTTTAATAGCATGTAATCCTCCTCACGGGTTTTATGAAATGAGAAAGAATAAAAAGTGAGGCTATGAACTCACCTTAACATTATAAGGAAATCTGATTGGATGGCAAAAGTAATATCAAAGTGAAAGTAACTGCTATCAATATGTTAAGTCTTAGTTTGATTGTTTATGTTTCACAACTTTACAGAGTTTAACATTTATATTTGATTTATTAGTTTATGGAAATATTGTATCACTGTTCGGGCCATCATAATTCAGAGGTCATGTAGTAAACGTTTGAGGAGCCAGGACACTTTAAATCGTAAATCTAGCAAACTCGTCAAAACGTATACCCAAATGAAACTCCTTATATGAAGCTCCCTAGTAACGTGATACGATAAGATTTTAAGTTTCTTCAAAAGTTAGTCGATGATAAATTACGTTAAATATATAACGTAATTGTTTTATAATGCGTCGATCGATGATTAATAACGATTAATGTGTCGGGTTTTAATAAAATCGGGTTTTATAATATTAATATATATTTTTATAATTTATATAAAAATATTATATTTTATATTTTCAAGTTTGCAAAAATGGCAATATATACCCTTGGTTTATAAACTTTTACAAGTTTAGTCCTTTATATATAAAGTATATATAATTTAAACCTTTAACTTTAGAACTTGGCAAGATAGGTCCTTATAGTTATAACTTTAGAATAATGACATTTTCAGCCCCTTTAGTTATAAATTTCAGAAAGTTACGATATATACCCCTAGCATGGAATACTTTTGCAAAACAAGTCCAAAAAGCCATGCAAGCTTATTTTAGGATTCCAAATGATATTTGCAGGTTATAGCTTATTAGAATAAGCTAAAATAAGATGTTCTAACGTAACAAAAGTTTAGAAAAAGGATTCGTTAGCTAGAAAATCAAAACGGGTCGTTTTTAGGGTTTTAATAAAAACACATGGGTTTGAGGATTCAAGGCTTCAAACAAGAGTTTATATATGATCTTAAGAGTATTATGAACATTATAATACAGATTATAAGCTTATTGAACAAGATTTTGAGCTTACTTGAGCTAAAATGGGTCGAAATGGGGTTTTCGGGTTCGTACGCCTAGTAACGACTTCAAGGGTTCCTTTTTCTTGATTCTTGGCTTCTATTATGAGCTTAGGGACTTTAATTGATCCTTATTGGTTTGATTTAGAACTCCATTGTCGTATTTGACAAAATTT
>BQNB010068349.1:0-30875 GCA_026074375.1 Tanacetum coccineum
AATTGAAGCTAATACTATGACTTATACCTAGCTTAAACTAATTATCAAAGATAAGCAAATTAAGAAAACACAATTCTCACAGGTTTAAACCTTGGGAATAAAATACTTAACTAATGAAATTTAATCTATAAAAACTCATTAAAACTAATTATTAGACCTTAATTTAGCTAATTAAAACAGCCTAAGTTACCACAACCCAAAGCATTAACCAAACTGACCCATTTTGGGCTTAACCCAAACACCCCTTTAATTTCCAAAAAGGGCTTTTTAAGCTGATTTAAGGAGATTTAGGCCAAGGGTCTTAAAAACAAATACTCATACATAAATAATAAGCATAAATAAGCATAATTGAAAGCACAATAAGCACAAATAAGCTGTAAATAAGCTAATGCAGAAAAATGAGCTTAAAATGAAGAAAAGAGACTTACAAGGCCCTTTGCTCTAAACAAGGGCAAATAGGCTCTTAAGAGCTTTGTCTACAAGCTCCAGCTTATCAATGATAAGCTGGTATTGTCCATAAGCCCTTCCATTTTTGGCTTATCATCCATAAATATAAGCTGTGGTATTTATTTGGGTGATTTTTTTGATTTTTACTTAACTAATTAACTTTTTTTGGTGGCTTTATAAAAACAGCTTATAAATAAGCTAAATTAAGAGCTATTTGAACACACTTAAACACAATTGAATAAGTTAAGACTTGGAATTAAAAGTTTGGATTTTTAACTTTAAATACCTCAAATTCTCATTAAACTTGAAATTGATTACAAAGCTGAAAGTAAAAGCTGAAATGACTTAAATAAATGACAATGAAAGAAAAATTAAGCTAAGTTATGCTAAGATATCTAAGATGCCTTTAAGGCTTACAAAATAGTCCTATTTATAGCCGAATTCTTCTTTGCTTGGTCTTTGTGTTGTGCTTCTTTAGTGAGAGCTTCACATGGTGTTTTAGTTGTGTGAGGGAAATGATAGAAGTAATCTCAGCCTTCAAAATCAATTGTGCTTCTTTATCCATCATCACAGCCATCGAATTGAGTTGAAAATGGTGAAGGATTGCCAAGTTGGCACTTATACAGCTGGGGTAAGTTAGTGGGGTGAGGGTGAAGTTTTTATCCATGGGGTAATTAGTGTTGCAGGTTAAAAGGTGGGGAGAAAGCTCGTGAGTGGTGGTGGGTTTAAAATGGGCGGGAAAGGGTGTTATAAGGGTAACAGGGTAGAAGTTTGGGCGTTTGGCAACTTTAGTCCCTCATGGTTATATGGTGCTTTGCAAATTTCGTCCTTGTGGTGAATGAGTTTGAGGGTTTGGCAAGAATGCCCCCTCAACTTATATAGGGTAATTGCATAGAAGGTCCTTGTGGTAATACAACTCTAGGGGGTTGGCAGTTTTGCCCCCTCAAGTTGTATTTTCATGAAATTGCAACTTCAGTCCTTGTAGTTCTTATCCTCAATATACAACTTTGGGATTTGGCAATTGTGGTCCCCCAAGTTGTCTTTTCTGCTTCAGTTTCTCGGAGTTGACTCTGACTTTGTCGGGGTTGACTTTGACTTTGACTGTTTGACTGTTCTGTTGACTTTTTGACTTGGTTGACTTTTTGGCTTTGATTTGGCTTCGTCTTTTCACACTTTTCGTCCTTTTGTGTGATATCCGTTTCCTGCATAATACAAATGCAAAACAAACATATATTTGGCAGTTTTTGTCTGTTTTTGGTCATTTAGGCTCGTTTTTTAAGGAAAAAGGTATGTGTAATTAAGCATATACCACATGTCTTACATTCACAATGTATATATCGAGTCCATGTATTCCAAACTTGTATAATAGTTAGATCATGGTGATCATAAGAAGATATGTTAGATCATGATGATCTTGGTAGTGTCTTGGTGATGTAAAGTTGTGAAGTGTAGGGAAGATGTGAAGTGTAGTGAAGTTGTGAAGTGTAGGAAGTTAATGAAGTGAAGAAGTTGTGTAGTTGTTTAAGTGTGTTGGTAGAGTCTGTAAGTAGTGAAGAAGTGTGAAGTCGTGATAGAACTGGTTCTAGCTAAGATTAAACTCGCTATCTAGCTTTTAGTGGTCGAAAGTAAAACGCCAACGCTGTGTAACGGTTTTCTTCGTTCTCCGCCTAAAGGGAGCTTGTTACTAGTGAAGATAAACTCTTGAGTTTGGTGCTCGGAGGGGATATGGCGAAGTGGTGCTCTGACCGAACCCATTATAAATCATCGGTCCCGTTTTGTATTTCCTTTTACATCTCTTTAACATTTATACTTGCATTTATCGCACTATATTTATATTTGCAATTGTAGTGCTTGTGTTGCTTATATTAGTTTTTTGGATTGGTTGTTCAAGATTGATGTTAACTTGAAGTGAATAAGTATTGTTTTGTATATAAATTTATATGAACACTCTTCATATTATATCACGCTTGATCGGTGATTTGATACAAAACATTTTTAAGATTTTAAGAGAAAAACATATTCACTCCCCCTCTACGATTTCCACAATTGGTATTAAGAGTCACGTCTCTCTAATTTTCAAAACAAATGGTTTTAAAAATTGAGTATGATCCATGTATCGAATTACCCACTAAGGGGGATTAAATATGAAAAGTGTTTTGTTGATTAACTTGTATTAGTTTTGAATGTTATTATAACATAAATTATACTAGCTCGAGATAAAAAAGATGCATTAAAATAATGTATATGTTCGTATCAAATTCAGAAAGTTGTACACTCCTATTCGCAAAGACAAAAACAAGTTTTTACAAAAATCGTAATTCTGAATATAGTGGGTCGGTCCCCCTTAAAATATTTTTGAAGCGCCCCCCTTAACTGTTCCGGGCGGTCCCCTGTGAATTGTATGGGACCAACTATCTGATTCGACATCTTTCAAAACTTTGAAAAATCATATAAAATCAACCGTAAGTCCGTAGAAGTCGTGCCACCCGCCATTTCGAAAAGAATTGAGTCTACTTTCATATAAAAATACTTCCAAGTATTTATTTCAAACTTAATCTAGTCAGAAAGGCAAAATACTATTTAATGTTCCAAAAACGTGATCTCGAATAAACGAAAAACTTGTATTTTTATCTTTTCCTTTTGAGTCGGACATTTCTAGTTAATATATATTTAAAAAATGGTGTAATTAACTTTTCAAAAATATTAAACTTGATTTTTGAAATGGGGAGGAAAGTATTTTATTTTCAAATAAAACCGAGCTATGTATACGTTGTTGTATCTAATACACAAAAACAGAAAGTACTTTTTATGAAGCATGTTGTTTATGCTATTTGATTATATGCACTTCTTTGAGTCTTAACGTTTGTTTAAATAGAAATTTTTATATGATTGTTGCGTATTTCTAATTGAGTACTTGAACATATAAGCACATGGTGCCCATTGGTACACTATTCGTATTGTAGCTAGTTTTTCGAATTATGACTAACTAATCTATGCTAGATTCTTGCATTAAGATTACGAAATTGCTCTTGCATTGCATATAGGCATAGATCACTTAATTTACAAATATCACATAAACATCTTGTAAATCTTTTCAAGTATGAGAATATACTTATGAATAAAAGTTCAATAACTTATCAAGTATGTTATTAAATGTGTTAAAACTAGTCACCTAAATATTTCTAAACGATTAATCTATTTTCAACAACATGTTTAATATTATTTAACAAACTCTTTGTTTGACCTTAGGTGGTTAAACATAAGAAAAGATTGATATTGAATACTTTAGTAACTACAAAAAGAAAATCTCAGTGCTGCATGTTCTAACATAACACACATAATTACATTTTTCTAAAAACATATAGTATTTTACAAAAGATGTGTGTTGTATAAAAATTTGTTTAGAAAACTCATATAATATACTGCATAAAATATCAAACTATGTATATTATACATAACAACAATGTTTTTCGCACAAGTAAAATATACGACAAACTAGAATAAGAAACTTAACGTTATCAAAATTATCAACCACAACCTTACAACAATCTTTTGGATTAAGAACACACCCACTTTATGTTTATTTTATTTCTTTTAAAAAGGAGTGTTCGTAAGTGTCAAGAAAGATTTTCGAGAATATTCATTCATATCAAATTAATGATTGATATCTTTATTGAATTCTAATTTGATAAGTTTTCGTGTATGACATAAATTGGATTCTTATTTGTTTAGTTTCAAGACTATATCAATATATAAATATATTATCTTGGATCTACATACTCAATCACACTAAATTGATATGAATTATACGTTACATCATTTTCTAGATGAAAAGAATATGCATCGAATCATAACTCACACTTGTGTTGATGATGCCATATTGAGTCTACTTGTCCAATGGTTGTGTTCCAAATATTTATCCAAAAATGTTACTACACCATCAAATACACAATGAAGTAGATGACGACTTAAATGTTTCGTCCAATTATCAAGCAATTATACATTGCAATCCAATTGTAAATGTGTCAATTTCCAAAAAACCAAACACGAACAACCTAACAATAAATATAAACTTTGCTCATAACAACAAAAAAGCACAACTCATAGCTAAAATTCACTTTAACAAATTCATAAAATAAAAATAATAGACTTGTTTATTCACCTAGATAGTACATGATGTTTGAGAAACATTAACTTTAATGATTTTAAGGACTTATCGTATTAAACGATTGAGTAAAGATAATTATATATCATATGATCATTTTTAAAAAAATTTATTTTTTCACCCTTTTTCCCCCCCTTTTTTCTAGCATAAATGGTTGTTTACAGAAAAATACACATAAATATCATTTTGAAAAATATAATATTAGAATTTAAAAATAACGCCATCAAATATGTATCAATGCATAAACAAGAAAATATACATTAAGATACAAATACTTGTATTTAATTTTGATATACCACATTGATAAGATATTAATTTAGAGAAGTATATCTTTTTTTTTATATTAAAAAAAAAATAAAATATTCTCCTTCCAATTTATCATTAAAGAATCACAAACTCAATTAAGATAAATAATATTGATGAGATTCATTTCACATGACATGAAATGGAGAATTCTTAAAACACTCTCAATATAACATATTTGTCATTGTCACAAATAAGCACATCTCTTGGCTTTTGAAAAACCAAACACGTTAAATATCACATGTGACAACTACACATGTAAGATGACTAAATATAAGACATCCATTAAATCAAGCAATATGTAATCGAAACCAAACAACCTATAGATCTTGAACAAAAGATTAAAACATCTTGCTTACGCTTATCTTAGAATTCCACACATCTTGATTAGGATTATGCGAACCGGAATTAAAGTATGTTAGTTGAGTCATGTTAGGCCCTCTATGAAAAGATAATACAAATTCTATCTTTTCTACACTTCATTAGGCAAATATAAGAACTCTATTTTGTCTAACATGAGAATGACTACTGGAGAATCTATTGCACTAGAAATTCAATTTGACCTAACGGTTGAATTGCTTCCAAGAGTGAAGTTGGGTTCGGTGTATAACCCGTAAAAATGGTCGTGTTTAGCCTGAATTGAGCACCACTAGTGATAGTCTCATATTCATTCTCTAATTTGATTAAATGGCTCTTCCTAAATATGCCTAATGATAGTCTACATCGATAGACTTTGTATATCATTAGGAGTACACACTAAGCACGTAGAAATTAGGCTTTTCCTTAGTCAATCTAGACACAATGCACCTCACATATGTGCTTTAATGTTTCAAGATGATTACTTGTTCACATGTAATGTAATTATATGTCTTCGTGATCTTGATGCTCAATGTTTAATTGCTTAGATATTAAATGCATGTCCACTATAAAGGCATTTGTCTTTTTCTAGCAATTTAGATAAAATATTTCTTAGTTTATCTAAATGACACATGCTCCTAAATGCTAAATGCTAACATGTCTAACACTCCTCCAAGTAGGTTTGACAACTTAAATATTTCATCCGAAATATTCAAGTATCTTTAACTTGCGATCGCAAACGTTAAAGGTCATATCCGAAAGTTCATATTCAAGCCTTTTAACAACACATGTTAAAATGCTCTTCCTAAAGCTAAAAGCTTACATCAACCTTCGCGTGACAAAGGTCTTACGAGTTTCTACATAAGTGATTCGTAGCATCTTTAATATACACCTTAAGACTAAGTACTTTCACGTCCGTTAGTCTTTTCCATTCCCTTAGGAATGTCACGATGGTTTATCGTCATGCTCACCTCATACACAATGAGGATTGAACATTATCCATCGATCTTAGGATAGAAAACTCATCATAATTTGTCATCATTTCCTTCGCGACAATGTCCAAAAGGAAATATCTTCATCGAAAAAGTTTTGTCAGAAGACAACATCGCCGGCATCCTCACTAAACCACTCAAACGTGAACCTTTTTAAGTCTAGGTCTAGGAATGATGAAACAAATCTCATAAACATGTCATTCTCATTTTAATAGTCTTGTTACTATTAGATACATTCCGATAAATCTTGACAACTTAATCATTTCATCCGAAATGTTTAAGCATTTTTAATTCGTGAAATGCAAATTAAAATGTCACTCATTGTTTATGTCTAAGTCGTTTCACAAAAACCTTTGTCACACCTCTATTATTATATAGATGGTTAATATCTTCCGTCTACATTTCCGCTATCACCTTTAAGACAACCTCGTACCTCGTCGTGTGATTATTCTATGAACATTCGCAATACTCGAGAAGATCTACATAACTTTGTGAATGAAGTTCATCGTATGTTAACCGTCATCTGTCATGACATTGTCAAGCTCATCGCTTCTGTCGTTATTTCCCTTCACCTATTCTTTTGATTCCGCAATTTATGTCCGGATGAGCACAAATTAGAAAGGAAGGGAAAACACACATCTTCACATATATCCTTTAACCAAACACTCAGGAAGAAACTAAACCTGTAACACTTCCCATGAGCTTCAATGTAAATTCATCTAACACTAATGCCAAACCACTTACTTCTCATCGAACCATATCAAGAAAACAATCACCCAAGCAAGAATTACAAGCCTTACATTAAGACACTCCCACATCACCACAAGTCCTCACATCCTCCATTTCCTACTCACCCATCAATGCACATGTACTCACTACACAATCTCCACCTCAAAGTGACAACCAAACTCAACACACACCACCTCCATCTCCAAGTAGAGAAAGCCTAGTTGATGACATTAATCAACTACAAGACCTATCAAACCTCTTAGCCATGCATCTCTCCCAACAACAAAACAACATTCTCTCATCACCTTACTCTCCAAACCTACCAAACACCCAACAAACCTATAGTCAACATCTTCCCTTTCCATTCACGCTCATCTTTCTTTATTTATGTTTCCTTAATAAATCATCCTTATCATCAACATTTAGTTTGACCTAAAGTCTTACGATAATGTTTATCCTTAAACACCCCAAACATGAAAAGCATACATAATGCTTAACAAAGAAACCTTGAGGATTTAGGAATCTCTCAATACACCCATTAGTCTATTTAAATCCACATCATTATCTTGGTTAATATGATACCAAAAAGGAAACGTTTGAATCGAGTCTTAGCCCTTAAGCATGTGTCGGTCGAATCTTATCATTAGTTCCTAAACATTTCCATGTCTTAAGTATTCATCATTTTTTATTATTATTTAGGTTGTTGTCTTTAGTGCCACACTTTACAGTGCATATACCTAAAACATACATGATTTGTTCCCCACTAAGTGTCTTGCATATATATCTATCATCATCATTATATATATGTGCATTTTTCTACTAACTTTGTTTTGTAGCACTTTTCCGTTACTCGATTTTTTGGTGCCCCAATCAAGGGGGAGCATTTGCAAATTTCCAAGCCATTATGTTTGTAACCGTTTAAGACATCTACACATTTTTTGATATGTGTTTTTCATCCCTGTATATATTTTTTGTTGCATGAAACTAACCATTGATGTAGGTTAAGAGTTTGCAAGGTTAAGAGTTTGCAACTAATTTGATCCATAGATCCGCTTAAGTCAATGTTCAAGGGATGTCATTGTTTAAAAGGGATTGATAGAATCAAGACTTCACTTAGGATGATGCAAGCTCGCCTCTTTGATTGAAGAGTTGAAGTGTAGTTAAAGTCTCGTCTAGGAGTCCATCTTTTTGTTTCGACAAAAAGGAGAGAAGAAGTGTAAACAAGTAAATTATACATTTTACTATGAATTATAGTTTACATATTTTGTCATCATCAAAAAGGGGGTAGATCTGTTTGATAGAAATATACAAAACGATATTTAAATCAATACATCACTCAAGATTTGGTAGACACACATGTTCCTTATAACACATAACGTAAGAGTGATAAGTTACCGTAATCCCAAATCATCAATCATACTCAACATCATTCGAATCTAATTTTTTCTTCAGCACAACAAATGTAATTTCGCACGCCGACGTAATCACTAAAGGAGATGAACAAACAAACTTAATTTGTTGAATGATTAACGAAATTTTTTATTTTTTCCAAACCTTACATTTTTTTATAAAATCGGACAAAACATTTTAAAAAATATATACAAAACAATTTATACTTATAGAGAAATTTTTTATATTTCAAAATAAACATTTGAATTCAAATTTTCTACAACCAAAAACGGCTAGAAATTCCAGATAAACCTTCCCCACAAAAGAACAAAAAAGGGAGCTCCTTAAAAATGGCCCCTCCATAATATAATTAAGGACCTGACCATAATTAAAGGGTCCTTCCTTAGTATAAATTAAAGGTGACCTAGCCCAAAATAAAAAATTAATATTTTTCCCTATAAATAGTGAACTGTTTCCACAGATTTTCACCTCTTTGCACATAGTTTTTCTCAAACTAAACCTTTTCTTTCAAACCTTTTTCTTTGATCACTTAACTTGTTATAAGTTTGTTTAAATGTGATCCAATCATCCATCCATTCAAGTGCAAGAGAAGAACCCTCCTATCATGTAAGATCGAAGTTATGTCGTTAGTTAGTGCATTCGTTACATTTAAATACAAATTCACAATGTATAGATCGAGTCCATGTATTCCAAACTTATGTAATAGTTAGATTATGGTGATCATAACAAGGTATTAAGATCAATGATGATCCTGGTAGTGTCCTTGGTGATGTAAAGATTAGAAGTGTAATGAAAAAGTGAAAGTGTAGTGAAGTTGTGAAGTGTAGGAAGTTGTGAAGTTGAAGAAAGTTGTGTAGTTTTGTAAAGTTTGTGTTTGTGAAAGTCGTGTAAGTAGTGAAGAAGTTGTGAAGTCGTGATAGATTGGTTCTAGCTAAGATTAGAACTCAACATCTAGCTTAGTGTCAAAAATTAATATAAGCAACGTTGTATACGGTTTTCTCCGCCTAAAGGGATCTTGTTGACTGGTGAAGATAACTCTCGAGTTTGGTGCTCGGAGAGTGGAGTAGGGCGAAGAAGTGCTTCGTGACCGAACCATTATAAATCATCGTGTCCGGTTTGCATTTCCTTTTACTTATATCTTTACATTTCGCATCTGATTGTTTATTTAGCATGTTATAATCTCTATCGACTCACTACACTTTGAACTAAAACTGATAGTTGTGAACCTGGTCTATGCAGGTGGCAAACGACAACTCTATGCCTATATGGAAACTGACAGAGATATGGACATCTTGAATGAACATTCTAACTTTCTTAATTATGTATGTATTTAGGCTACAATTGTATCTAAGCATTCTGAACACGATTTATGAATGTATGAAGAAAGTTCCCCCTGTTTTAAGCATTATTTCGTTACAAACAATTAACGTAAAATGCGTAAATCCCCGCGCCCCGCAGCGGAGGGCGGGTTAAAAACGTCGTTTTCTCAAAAACGCAAATTTTTTAATCCAAATATACAATTTGTAGTGGGTATTTATGTAGTTGGCCCCTCTTTTTATTATGAACCTGTATATAGTATCTAACAGTAAAAAAAATTGACTTAAAACAAATTTCCCACTGAACTTCTGAAGGGATTCTTCTTGCATCTAAAAAGTCTGAAAGGGGCATATATTGCCATCCAAAACATTTTCACTAGCATTTTTTGCTACTAAACTTATGGAAATGCTTTTATTTATTGAAAATTAACAATAGTAAATTGTGCATACTTACTTTTGGTGTTTGAACATGTTAGTTTATGGACGATAAATTAATAGATGTGTGTTAGGATCGAACTCAAGATCACGGGATTGCACTCACTACGAGTTAACAATTAATAAATAATATATTTGTTAATTTTACACGTAAACGTTTAACGGTCGTTAAGTATTTAACGGAAAAGACTAACGACCATAAGGACAAGGACATGTACATAATAACATAATTGATGTTACATAATGTTACATAATTATTGTTACTTAATGTTACATAATTATGTTACATAATTAAGAATTGATGATACATAATTGATATTAATGAATAGATGTTACATTAGGGAAAGGGAGCCTATATAAACACCTACATGGAGATGTGAAAAGGGTACACACACAATAATCCCTAAAAACTCTATCACTATACTTGTCCTTCATACCGGCTCTATAACCTTGGTTTGGATCGGGAACGAGATCATAATCGTAAACGAAACGTGTTATAGGTAGTAAATGGTTAAACATCGATACAATACGTATTACAAGAATCGTATACAATCTTATCTTTAGATTGTGCTTGGATTGATTTCGTATAAACCCAAATTAGGGTTCCTGAAGATAATCGCTACGCAATTTTATGTCTTTTCGGCTAGACTCAAAAGGTAATTAACCCAAATTCGGTTAGATTATTCAAGCATGTTATTTGATCCTTTATTTGCTTCCGCTAACATGCTTTGATGGTTACTGTTCAATATAATTGTTATGAAAGAATAAAAAACCAACAGATGGTATCAAAGCCAGGTTAACATGTTGATAATTACCGAAACCTAAAATCAATAACTAATATTGTATTGATGTTAAAATACATGAACGGGTTTTATAAAAAAAAATTAGTCGAAAATTTTATATAAGAAACCATAAAGTACATGTTTTGATTAAAGAGGTTTAATATACATGATTAAATTGTTATGACATGTATGTGGGTTACGAACGATCTTTACGGGATAATTGTTATGTGTATTGTGTGATCCATGACAAACATGCAAGTTTTATCAAGGATCATGAAGAATATAAGAAGTAATTTGTTACGTGTATATTTGACCACTTAATTATTAGTACGATAAAATCTAAAATTCGGGAAGACTTATATATTGTTTCTTGATTGATATATGATGAAGTAAAAAACCTAAATTTAAATTAGGGTTCATCTATAAAAAGATTGCATGTGGCACAAGATTGTACTTTAACGCATATAAATATTGTTAATATGTGTTTTATTGTTTAGTCAATTATTTTAATTACTTGTTTTTGTTTATTTAATTATGGCGAATTGTTGTAAACAAAAAAGGGTAATTTTTACAAAGAAAATAATATGGACTAAATCAATATAAAAAAATTAAGAATTGTTTTGAAGATTAAATAGTTGATTGGTAATTTTCGTACTAAATGGTTAGAAAGGCTCATCCAATTTGACAAACTGTGTGGGAAGTTTAAACGCGCGTCGTTGGTCGAAACCCGACAAATAAGAAGACAAGCTTTCACCGCAGACCGAATTCTCGGCTTTCTATGTGCGTACAAAATTGGAGTTACCTAACGACCTATTTTAAAAGTACAAAATTACTTTACGGTTGATTTGCCTCAATTCCACATCCGAAACACTAAGTTGAAAGACTTATGCAAAAGTACGGTGTGGACGATAATTGGGGGCACTTCTTTAATTGGTTCATCCAATGCCTCAACCAAACTATGTTTATTTAATCTTCACATTAAAAGTTAATAAAATGTGTTTTATTAAACATATGCTATGGAGTTGTATGCATGCTTCTCCATACATATATTGATATCACATTCAAAAATTAATATACCCCTTTAACTTAGTCACTAATGCCATCTAATTAAAGGACACTTGAAATTGCGATTAAGTCAAGTGAGACCTTGGACTATATCGTAACAGACATAAAAACTATCATGATTTGAATAGACAATCACATGGATGAGTTAGCGTTCTTAGACTAGAATGACTTAATAAGTTACTTAGTGAAGATCTAGAAACTCAGGCATTGAAGATGGGATGAAACATGTTACAATGCAACTAGTTTGGCAATGTAAATCCCATAAATAATCAATAAATTGAAAAATGTTTGTAATTACATGTTCGACATTACCAAAACGTTGAATACATTCAACACTAGCAGATTCAACCTGATGTGATGATTTATGTCAATGTGGTTCTAGTTTTCAAGAAAATACTATGGTTTTATATGAATATTACCAAGGTATATTTTATTTTCTTGAAAAGGGTATTATCAGAAAATACTAATAATATTTGGAAACTTTTCTTTAGAAATAGTCATATCCAAATAACACTTTAAGTTCTGCGATCAAGACTTTCTTGAACGAGAAACACTGACTGGCCCAAATTTCAATGAATTGTAAACGGCTCAGCTTAAGAATTGACTTGAGAGTAGCTGGATACTTTGACTATATTGTATAAGCCTTGTCCAAGAACAACCCGCGAACTTACTGCAACTGAGGCACAAAAACAGCATCCAGAGAATATAAAAAGCACTCTGATGTGGCTTGTATTATGCTTGGAAAAATGTCACCTGCTCTGCAAAGGCAGTTTGAAAATTATCCACCCCAAAACATGCTGGCTGAACTTCGAAAAATGTTTGAGAAACCTCCTGCTGTAGAGATCTACGATCTGGTAGATACTCTACATAGTTGCAAACAGGCCCCTGGTAAATCTGTAAGTGAACATGTATTGGAAATGAAAGGGCTCATGGACCAATTACATACACTTGGGAAACCATACGACAATGATATGGCAGTTAACTTAATCAACAGGTCCCTTAACAAGGATTTCGGTGATTTTGTAAGAAACTTCAATATGCATTGCGTGGGGAAGACAGTGAGTGATTTACACGCATTGCTCATTGACTATGAAAAGGGTTTGAAGGACAAGGTCACCCCTACTCCTCAAGTATTCTCAATACAAAAGGGTAGGGATAACAAGTCAAAACCGCAAGGAAACAAGCAGAAAAAAGGGAAGGGTAAGGCTGATAAGAACAAGCAAGTTGTGCCTTCTCAACCAAAGCCTAATCCCAAGAAGAGAAAGGAAAATCCTAATAAGGATCAAGCTTGTCACCACTGCCACATGACTGGGCATTGGAAGAGGAACTGCCCTCTTTATCTCGAAGAGTTGCGAGCAAATAAGAAGAAGTCTGAGCATAGTGCTGCAGGTTCAGGTAATTTATTTGCAATTGAATTATTCAATCTAACTCACAAATTAAATTCTTGGGTATATGATACGGGATGCGGTATTCATGTTTGTAATACGCTGCAGGGATTTAATGCTGAAAGGAAACTAGCTTATGGGGATCAATATCTGCATATGGGCAATGGAGCACAAGCAGTTGTTGAAGCCATAGGAACGTTTGATTTAGTTTTACCTTCTGGTTTAGTACTGAAATTAAACAATTGTTACTTTGCACCTTCTATTGTTAGAGGTGTTGTTTCCTTTTCATGTTTGTTGGATCTTGGTTTTAAACATACTGTTGCTAGTAATGGAATTTCTGTTTCTTTAAATGGTGTATTCTATTTTAGTGCTATTTCTGTGAATGGTGTGTTTGAAATTGACATGAATAAAAATGTCACCAAGAATAATAATTCTGTCTTTAGCATCAATAAGAAGAGAAAGTTAGACTTGGATTCTTCTTATCTTTGGCACTGTAGACTTGCCCATATTGGCAAGACTCGCATGCAAAAGCTTCAACGTGAAGGTCTTTTGGAAAGTATCAATGAGGAATCATTTGATAAATGCGAATCTTGTATTTCTGGGAAGATGACAAAGAAACCTTTTAATAGCAATATTGAAAGAGCTACAGATCTACTTGGTCTAATTCATACTGATGTGTGTGGACCACTTAGACATGTGTCAAGGAAAGGTGCTAGCTACTTCTTAACCTTTACGGATGATTTCAGTCGTTATGGATATGTTTATTTGCTTAAACATAAACATGAGGTATTTGAAACATTTAAGGTTTTCAAAGCAGAAGTAGAACTGCAACTAGGAAAGAAGATTAAAGCTCTTCGATCCGATAGAGGTGGTGAATATTTAAGCCAAGAGTTTAAAGATTATCTAAGTGAGAACGGAATAGTTCAGAATCTTACTTCTCCATATACTCCACAACAAAATGGTGTATCTGAAAGGAGAAATCGTACACTACTAGATATGGTACGATCTATGTTTAATCTTACTACTCTACCGTTATCCTTTTGGGATTATGCCTTAGAATCTGCTGTTCGTATTCTAAATATGGTTCCCACGAAGAAGGTTGATAAGACACCATATGAAATATGGCATGGCAAGGTACCGAATTTGTCTTATTTAAAGGTCTGGGGTTGCGAGGCGTATGTGAAACGTGACTCAGCTGATAAACTCCAACAGAGATCTGTAAAGTGTATCTTTGTAGGATACCCTAAGGAAACTATGGGTTACTACTTTTATTTTCCACCTGAAAACAAAGTAATTGTTGCTAGGTATGGAGATTTTCTTGAAAGAGATCTCATATCTCAAGAATTCAGTGGGAGAGATTATGATCTGGAAGATGATCATATGGATACATTACCTTCTGAAAACACTAGCGAAATTCCAGTAGAACCTGAAAGTCTGGGTCCTCCACCGGAATTAATTCCTATCCGTAGATCTGAAAGGAATAAAAGTGCACCCAACCGTCTAAATCTAAACATAGAGGTTGAAGATGATGTAGTAGGGGATCTTGGAGAACCTGCTAATTATAAAGCTGCCATGCTTGACCCTGATAAGGTAATATGGCAAGGTGCAATGGATGAGGAAATGAACTCCATGAAAGTTAATGAAGTCTGGATTGAAGTAGACCCTCCTCCCAATGCTAAAGTAGTAAGGAGTAAGTGGCTATTCAAGAAGAAGACTGACATGGATGGTGAAGTACACACCTATAAAGCTCGTCTGGTAGCTAAAGGCTGCACTCAAACCTATGGGATTGACTATGAGGAGACATTTTCTCCTGTAGCAGACATTAGAGCTATTAGGATACTCATAGCTATAGCAGCGTACTATGATTATGAGATTTGGCAAATGGATGTTAAAACTGCCTTCTTGAATGGTCGCTTAGATGAAGACATCTATATGGAGCAACCTGAAGGGTATGTTAATCCAAAATATCCAAAGCGTGTATGCAAACTTCAAAGATCTATTTATGGTTTGAAGCAAGCATCACGTCAATGGAATAAACGATTTGATGAGGAAATCAAGAAGTTTGGATTTACTCAATGGTGTTGAAAAGTTTTACACACGTAAAATATACTATAATAATATAACTTTAAGAGTAATTAAGAAAATTACCAAGTTACCATTGATAAAATTCGCTCTCAAAAATATATATAATATAATATATAATACGTATATTAAACCGGGTAAGTATGATCACCCGGGTCGTTTCCCCAACGACTAGTGAAATTGAAACCACGTTTTAGTTCGGATTCTGATTTGAATGAAGCAAAGATATTTTGGATAAGCTATTACTACTAATTAAGAAGCAACGAATAATGATAATTAAGCAAGTAAACTAATTTTAATCCTTAAAAAATGTAAATTAAAATTTCACTAGATAAAGAAAAAGTGCCGAAAATTTAAAAGTCTCGTTAGGACACATTCCATTTCAAACACTTGTTGAACATCATCAAGTTCATAAGCTGTTAACAAGAGTCCTACGCAATATCATTGTGATATTTGCTAGAACATCTGAGTATACTAATGTATTCACAATGAGATGGAAAACCGCTTGAGCCATCATCAACAAGCTCTTGGTAGGTGACTTGCAGATTCTATATGAATCAAACTTTGACAACTGATATCGATTTGGTCCAGTAAATAATTGACGGTGATGAATTTTTGATATAAACCATGCACTCTCGATGTGTTACATAAAAACTCTTTAACGGTACACGTCAATTGATTTTAAATCAATTTTCTCGTTTATCAACTAACTAAACCTGCAGGCAAACGAGGTGTAACGGCAACCTCAATCCATTCAAATGCCAATCTACGAAGACATACTATCCTAAAAGCTCAAGATTTAAAAGACAAAGACTTCCGCTAACTATGATTTTGACGCTTTCAAGATAAATGCAAAAGTATGAGCATGTTGGTCAAAGTCATAAGATCGCAAGATGGCAAAGACGATAAAGACAATGACAAAGGCTCAAAGTCAAGATCGCAAAGCATGAAGGAACAAGCTTACAACGAAGACAAAGACCAAGAACACTCGAGCTTAAACGACAAAAGCAATCTCACTGATCTCATGAAGGAGTGTCATCAATGAACTCACTTCGGGGGAGATTGTTAGCCTCAATTTTATTGAGTCAATAAAGGAAGCTCGTTCCCGTGTTCAAGACCTCACTTCGGGGGAGATTGTTAGCCTCAATTTATTGAGTCGAACAAGGAAGTTCGGTCACTCTACGATGGAGCTTCGGTCTTTAATTAGTTAATGTTGTAATAGAATATTATCGGGAATCGGGCTCGATAGTTAATCTAATATTGTATATGTTTCGGGTTTAATCCCAAGCAAAACCCGAGCCCGGGTCCTAGTTAAATATCCCGCGCGTCACTTTTAAGTGTCGGGGTATATAAGGAACTTTTCCACTTGGAAAAGTTAGTTGTTGAAAATATCTAATATATCTTTTCTCTTTTTCTCTCATTTCTCTCTCCTCTTTCTCTCTCTAAACAACTCCTATCTTTCTCATTTCTAGTTCCGATTTCGTGGTCGATTGTGTGAAGTGAAGTGTTATCGGGATCCTACAATTGGCATCAGAGCTACGTGTGGATTCGTGGTTGATTCTTGTGGTTAAACAAGATCAAATTCGTGTGTAATATTGAAGAAAAAATCAAACCCTGATCCATCAATCTCTCAAGGTCCTAAAGATAGAGAAAGGGATACTGGAATCATGCCTATAGAAGTAGATGAAAATGAAGCATCAGATACAAGTAGGAAGGATGATGCAGCAACAAGAAGTGAGTCAGAAAGCCTAAATCAAAGGGAAATGCAGACTAAAAACACTAACATAACTAATAGTATTAATGTTCCATCACCACCAGTTAATACTGCTAGACCTTCTGTTAATACTGCCAATGCATTTGAAGAACATCTTTTTGAAAGATTCTCTCCTTTCAAAAATGCTTTTTCCCTTCCACCTGTCCCAAATATATCTTCAATGGATAATACTGGAATCTTTGGAAATGCTTATGATGATGAAGATGTGGAAGAAGAAGTTGATATGAACAATGTAAATTCATCTTATACAGTCCCTGATACTTCTTTCACCAAATTTCACAAAGATCATCCTGAAGATCAAGTGATTGGAAGCTTAAAAACTCCTGTACAAACAAGACACATGACCAAGACAACTGAAGAACATGGTTTGATCTCCTCAGTTCACCAGCTTAGAAGAACAAATCACAAGGATTTTCAAAATTGTTTGTTTGCCTGTTTCTTATCTCAAAAGGAACC
The DNA here is from genome assembly GCA_026074375.1 of Tanacetum coccineum. Classification (NCBI taxonomy): domain Eukaryota; kingdom Viridiplantae; phylum Streptophyta; class Magnoliopsida; order Asterales; family Asteraceae; genus Tanacetum; species Tanacetum coccineum. The sequence goes on from BQNB010068349.1 coordinate 17,699, forward strand.
CAAAAAGGTGCTCCAAGCCCTGGAAGATCCAAGCTGGGTGGAAGCAATGCAGAATGAGCTTCTACAATTTAAACTGCTAAATGTTTGGTCCTTAGTTGACTTACCAAGAGACAAGTGGGCAATTGGTACTAAATGGGTTTTCAGAAACAAGAAGGATGAAAGAGGCATAGTGGTAAAGAACAAAGCTAGACTGGTTGCTCAAGGTCATACTCAAGAGGAAGGTATAGATTATGATGAAGTCTTTGCACCTGTTGCAAGGATAGAAGCCATAAGATTATTTCTGGCATATGCTTCCTTCAAAGATTTTGTAGTCTACCAAATGGATGTAAAAAGTGCTTTCTTATATGGAAAGATAGAAGAGGAGGTATATGTCTGTCAACCTCCTGGATTTGAAGACCCACACTTTCCAAACAAAGTTTACAAAGTAGAAAAGGCACTCTATGGACTACATCAGGCCCCAAGAGCATGGTATGAGACATTGTCAACTTACTTGCTGGACAATGGTTTTCACAGGGGACAAATTGACAAAACTTTGTTCATTAGAAGACATAAAGATGATATCCTGCTAGTTCAGGTTTATGTTGATGATATCATCTTTGGATCAACAAAGAAAGAAATGAGTACTGAATTTGAAAAGTTGATGCATGACAAATTTCAAATGAGTTCTATGGGAGAACTTTCTTTCTTTTTGGGACTTCAAGTTAAACAGAAGAGTGATGGGATCTTTATCAGCCAAGATAAATATGTGGCTGAGATTTTGAAGAAGTTTGATCTTGCCTCAATAAAGACAGCAAGCACTCCAATGGAGACAAACAAGCCATTAACAAAGGATGAAGAAGCTGAGAATGTGGATGTACATTTATATAGATCAATGATTGGATCATTGATGTACTTGACAGCTTCTAGACCAGACATTATGTTTGCTGTTTGTGCTTGTGCAAGGTTCCAAGTTACTCCAAAGACCTCACACCTTCATGCTGTGAAGAGGATCTTTAGGTACTTAAAAGGGCAACCCAAATTGGGCCTTTGGTATCCTAGAGATTCACCTTTTGACTTGGAAGCCTTTTCTGATAGTGACTATGCTGGAGCTAGTCTTGACAGGAAATCCACAACAGGAGGTTGTCAATTTCTTGGCAAGAGATTGATTTCATGGCAATGTAAGAAGCAGACTATAGTAGCCAACTCAACAACTGAAGCAGAATATGTGGCTGCTGCAAACTGCTGTGGACAGGTGTTATGGATCCAAAATCAGATGCTTGACTATGGATACAATCTCATGAACACCAACATCTACATTGATAATGAAAGTACAATCTGTATTGTAAAGAATCCAGTATCTCACTCCAAAACCAAGCACATTGAGATAAGGTACCATTTTATCAGAGATTCTTATGAGAAGAAGTTGATACAAGTGATCAAGATTCACACAGACAAAAATGTTGCTGATCTTCTCACCAAAGCTTTTGATGTTAGCAGGTTTAACTTTCTAATTGCTAGCATTGGTTTATTGAATCTCTGAGACTTATCAGTTGTTAATTTTTATTCATGGGTTATGCATAAATATGGATCCTCATGAATTCTCACATGTCTATCTAGTCTTTTCTAGTGTGCTTGTGATGAATAGAGGCATGTTCTTGTATAATTATTAAAGACAGAGTTAAAACTGCTAAGGAAAATGTTAATACTGCTAAGTATAATTAGTACTGCTAGTTATACTTACAACTGCATATTACAACTGTTAGTCATATTTAAAACTGCTAAACAAGAAAATACTTTGGAATGTGTACTTTTGTAATTAGACTAACATTTGCAGGATAAGCACATTGAAAATATGGTATTGCATTAAGGGGAGGCTTCCAATTGTCTTTAAGTGATTAAAAGAAGATGTGACATCAATCACAAGTGGGTAATGAATCAAACCCAAGCAATTCAAAAGAGGTCGGGACACCAAGATACCTCAGTCTAGGGGTCCCCTAAAGAAAGGTTTGTGATGAGGCTGTCTATAAGGAGTTGGGTGACATAATAGAAAGGGCTGCCACTACTGCTTCTAGCTTAAAAGTAGAGTAGGACAGTGGTAACATAAATTAAGACCCAATCCATGGCAACACTTAATGAATTAACTCCTTAGGGAATTGATTCAGGTAGTGGTCCTAGGTGCTAAGATACCATATTGGGAGATGTAGATGCTCAAACTAGGTTTGAGACTACATCTGAACAGTCCAATGATCCACCTCTCTCAAAAGTTAACACATTTGGAAGTGGGGAGGACAATATGAAAATTTTGGAATTGATGGAAATTATACACAACTGTCTGCATTGGTGAGCTTAAAAGAATAGAGAGATTTTATCCGCGAAGCAGTCAGCAGTGAGGGAATGTAGGGCTCGAAGGGGGACAGGGGGGCGCGGTGACGAGAGACGACGGAGACAGTGTGAGTGTATCAGAGATAGTCGGCAAATAGTGGGACTCTAGACGTAGATAGACTATCACACAGGGAGGGATGGGTCAGCACAGGTTACAATATTACAGAGCACAAGGAGTGGACGGATGGAGAGCTCACACTACAATTAATTCACTCTTAATGTTATCACTGCGTTGATGAGGTACCAATGGTCAACCAAATAAAAAGAGTGATTAAGTGAGCAAAGATGTTGGTTGGGGGGGGGAGAGATACGGTAAACATAAAAATAAGAAAGAGAGTTTGTGAGAATCAAATGTGATGAATCAAAGTTATCTGTGGATGAAATTAAAGTTAATGCTATAGTTCAACGTGACGCTGGTTAGGGCATCCAGGTTGAATACTGTGAAGAGAGAAACTTGAATGCTGCAAACATAGAGAGTTTAGCTACTGCTGAGTAGACGGTAGTTGAATGTAGTTATCGATGAGCATTATCTGGGCAGTGTGCCGAGGTATGTATGTGATGTATGATGTAGTGAGAGGATATAAGTTAGAGAAGTGCGAGTAGAGACTGTGCACAGAGAGATGCTGGCGGCGAGGAGTGTGAAGGTATGCAGATATGTCGAGTCGTTATTGATCTTATCAGAGAGCGAAGTACTTTGAGTAATGTGGGTGGTTCACATCTCGAGCAGATCGTGAATTTGTACTCATTATCATATATTCTAACACTCTCTAAACAATAAGCCCTAGATTCAATTCATCTTTATCATCATAATCATTATAAGGTCGAGCCCTAAGTTTGCTGATACACACAATGTGGTCGCAGTATTTGGTGAAACCTGCAGAAAGTGATGGGTTTACGAAGATCATTGATTTTCTAAAAGCAAGTTCTGTTAGTTATGCATTAACAGTCAATCCAATCATCTACACCTCATGAATACAACAGTTTTGGGCTACCGTACAGGTCAAGATGGTTAATGGAGTACGTCAGTTACAAGCCCTAATTGACAAAAAGAAGGTAATCATCACGGAGGCAAGTATTAGGAATGATCTTCACTTAGATGATGCAGAAGGTACTGATTGTCTGCCAAACACTACAATTTTTGAAGAACTGGCCAAAATGAGGTATGAAAAACCTTCTCAAAAGCTTACTTTTTATAAAGCTTTCTTTTCTCCGCAATGGAAGTTTAAGATACATACCATTACATAAAGCCTTAGTGTCAACTCCACAGCCTAGAATGAATTCAATAGCACAATGGCTTCCTTGATCATATGCTTAGCAACCAATATAAAATTTAACCTATCTAAGTACATTTTTGATGCTATGGTTAAACACTTAGATGGAGGGGTTAAATTCCTAATGTATCCTCGCTTTCTACAAGTTTTCATTAACCAACAGCTTGGAGACATGTCACATCACAAAAAGACTTTTGTTAATCCCTTCCACATAAAGAAAATATTTGCTAATATGAAGAGAGATGGTAAGGATTTCTCTGGGAAAGTTACACCTTTGTTTGATAGTATGCTAGTTCAAGCTATTGAAAAAGTAGGCAAGGATTTAATTCCTCCAACTGATTCTACTCAGATACCCATTATTGATCAACCATCTACATCTTCTCAACCCAAGAAGAAACAAAAGTCTAGAAGAAAATAGAGGAAGAAGGCAGAGACTACTCATGTTGAGACAGAGGAAGAGGAACATTTTAATACACCTTCCAATGATCCACTACCCAGTGGTGAGGATAGTATGCAACTTAATGAATTGATGGCTTTATGTACCCAATTGCAACAACAAGTTCTTGACTTAGAGAAGGCTAAATCTGATCAGGCTATTGAAATTGCTAGTCTCAAGAAGAGGGTTGATAAGCTTGAAAAGAGGAGACAGTTGAGGGCCACATGGCTTATAAGATTTAAGAAACTTGGTACACCCAGAAGAGTTAAATCCTCTAATGCTGGTTTGGGTGCTCAGGAGGATGCATCCAAACAGGGGAGGAGTATTGAGGATATTGACGTAGATGCTGAGGTCACTCTAGTAAATAAACAGCAGAATGAAGACCTAATGTTTGATACTGGAGTGTTAGATGATGATGAAGTGTTTGTGGATGTTGCTTCTAGTAAGAAGAATGAGCAAAGTACAAAGCTTGATGATAGTACTGCTGGTGAAGCAGTTACTACTGCTAGTGTTGAAGATAGTGCTGCTCCTACAATTCAAGTTTCTACTGCTGATATAGGAGAAGTTACTGCTGCTAAGATTGATGACTAACTTTGGCTCAAACACTTATTGAAATTAAACAGCTAAGCCTAAAGTTGTTACTACTGCTGCTACAACAACAACAACTACAAGACCCAAGGGTAAATGGGTAGTAGTACAGGAGCTCAGTGAGTTCAGAGTTCCACAAGAGTCACAACCTTTAAGTTTCTAAAGACAAAGGAAAAGGTATTATGGTTGAACCTGAAGTTCCTTTAAAAAGAAAATATCAAATTGCTCTTGATGAACAAATTGCAAGAGATATTCAAGCTAAGTTGGATGCTAAGTTAGAAGAAGAATAGAAGCTAGCAAGGAAACAAGAAAAAGAAGCTAACATAACATTGATTGAGTCATGGGAGAATACATAAGCTATGATTAAAGCTGATAGATTGCTGGCTGAAAGACTCCAATCAAAAGAAAGAGGGGAGTTGACAGATGAGGAAAAAAGGAAAATTATTTATGGAACTAATGGAGAAGAGAAGAAAACATTTTGCTGCACTTAGAGCACAAGAAAAGAGAAACAGACCTCCTACCAAGGCACAAAAGAGAACTCAAATGTCTACTTATCTTAAGCACATGGGTGGATACACATACAAACAGCTGAAGGGAAAGAATTTTGATGAAATTCAAAAGTTGTTTGACAAGGAAATGAAGAGGGTAAATACCTTTATGGTTATGGGTTCTGAGGAACAGGAAAGCAAAGAAAAGAAGGCATGAAGTAGAGAGGAGACAACAAGAGGCAGATAAAGAAGATGCTTAAAATAAAAAAGACAAAAAATAATAACAGCAAGAAATCCTCAAAGAAACAAAAGATGAGGAAGACCAAAGAGTCTGATGAAGTTGAAGAAGTCAGTGAAGATGATGAATGAGAGTTATTGAAGCATTTGGTAATTAAAAAGGATGAAGATATAGCAATTGATGCTATACCACTTGCTACCAAACTACCAATGATTGTTGATTACAAGCATCATAAAGAAGGTATGCTGGTACATTATCAGTTGATAAGAGCAGATGGAAGCTCCAAGAGATACTCTTCAATGATAAGGATGCTATAAAGAATAGACAGAGAAGACTTGGAGGTTCTTTAGAGGATAGTAAAGGCAAAACATAATGATACAAGGCCTGAAGATGAATTTGAAAGAGTGTTATAGGGAGATTTGAAAGTCATGTTTAAACCAGACACCAAACCATGATGAATGAAGAAATGTTACAAGGATACAGGGTGACCATTTGGAAGTTGATTGATTCATCTGGAGTTCACTTTGTAAGGTTTGATAATCTCTACATCTTTATGTTGGTTGAAAAGAAATATCTCCTCACACCAATAACTATCACCAATATGTTAACCAAGAAACATCAAACTGATCATCAAAATGAAATGCGATATCAGTTGTTAAAGCTTATGGTAAAATAACAGAAAGGTAAATGAAAGGTTTGAATGCATCCCTTCTGAGTATGATGAAGAATTTGTGATAAAGAAACTTGAAGATTCAGAAGCTGAACATCAAGTTTAGGGGAGGATTGTTGAGACTTGAAAGACTTCAAGGACACTTAAGGTTTCTACCATATAGGTACATAATGGAAATTATACAAAGTAATTGGTACTGGTAGTATAAAGTTACCACTGCTAGTTACTACTGTTAGTATAATATCAGTACTGTTAGTATGAAGTTACTACTGCCAGTAGAAGTTAAGACTGCTTAGAGTTGAAGACTAAAAATATGCTAAGTTATTAATGCTGCTAGTACAAAAGTTACTACTGTTAGTGTAACTTAGTACTGTTAGTATAACTTAGTACTGCTAGAGTAAAGTTACAACTGTTAGCATAAAGATCAGTACTGCTGGTACTTACTACAACTTATACTCAGTTAGTGATGCTGGTTATAAAGATACAACTATTGCTGACTTACAACTGCTTGAAGACTTACTACTGTCAAGAGGATAAAGACAGAGTAAAAAGATAAAGCGTGTGTGGAAAACAAGAGTACCTATGAAGATAAGTATTAAATTATATTTGTAAAATTTATGATTGTCTGTAATTATAGAAATGAAATAAGATATGTTAGGAAGGTATTGTAAACCGTGTAGACCCACCTTAGTGTATAAAAGGAGGTCCTAGGGTATAGAAAAAGATATCAGTTCTCATAGCAGTTTTCCATAGAATTCTTAGAGCTTCAAGGTTTTGTAACCCAACACTAATCCAAAGTGTCCCGTATATAATTGTGGCTGAAAGTTTTGTTACTGTTTCATTGTTTGCTATTCAATTGTAATTATTCTTCTTAATATCAATACTAGATTCTGCATAGTATTTTATATTCAATAATCAAAGTTTCTGTCATAGTAGTTTTGGATTTATCTAAAGTTGCTAACCTTACATTAAGCTAAGGAGGATGAGATCAGTTTTAAGGACCAACAAAGGGAAGTTGACCATTACAGGAACGCCAACATAGGTTGTTGTTTTTGATCTATGATCAAGACGTTTGTAAATAGTCGTGTCTTAATCATGGTAACGGTCGGGGAAGTTTTGCAGTAGCAACGACTTGTGCAGATACTGACTCTATCTTTTCTTGAAACAAATAGATCTTGTGTGTAGAATGGTTCTTCTTATTCAAAGTTTCTCAACAAGCTCTGATACCACTTGTTGATCCCAATTGAATAGATCTTGATTAGCTTGTAAAAGGCTTAGTTGTGTTGAATGAATCCAAGACAAATATGGTAGAAACTTTGATTGAATATATCAAAGACTATGCGGAATCTAGTCTATGATACTAAGAAGAATAAGTAATAAAACAGTAACAAAGAAGATTTTATAATACCAAACTTTAAGACTCAATATATTAATACGAACACTCTTGATAGTGTTAGGGTTATACAAAACCTTGAAGCTACGAATAACACTTTTCTAGATATCTGAATTGATACAATTTTGGTACATTAAACTCTATACCCTAGGACCTTCTTTTATAGACCAAGGAGTCCTAACAGGCTTACAATATTTTTCTAAGTTATCATGATCTTCTAAACAAATAATATATACGTATCTTTTACAAAAATATCTCTTACTTATCCCGTAAGCAATCTTGATAAACAATCTTCATCTTTATCCTTTCTCTTGTCTTTATTCGTCTGACAGTAGAAATTCTTCTAGCAGTTGTAAGTTGTAACTAGCAGCATTAACTTTTATACCAGCAACACTAATTGTGTACAAGTAGTAGTAACTACTTAGAATATTTTCTTTAGTCTTCATCAGCAGTACTAAGTTACACTAGCAGTACTAACTTTATGCTAACAGTTGTAACTTTACTCAAACAGTACTAACATATACTAGCAGTACTAAGTTACTGATGACATCAAATAACGTCTATTTTATAGCATTATTTATCCCACGATATTAACCCATTTTGTATAGTTATTGTAAAGAATTGTTACTTAATTGTTTATATTTGAGAATTGCAGTAATTATGGAGTAATTGGTGAAACTTAGCAAAAGGCGCGCATTCTGGAGCTTAAATGAAGATATTTTGAAGATTACTGTTCTGAAGACCAATACGCCGTATCCATCAAGGAAGATACAGCGTATCCGTGCCTGCACTCACCAAAGACCACATAATATTAAAGATCAATACGTCGTATCCAGAGGACTCAATACGCCATATTCAAGATATGGAATCAATATAATATTCTGTAAGATATCAAACGTGGTCCCTACTACAAGAAATCCCCAATACGTCGTATCGAACCAACTATCAGACCCTATATATAGACGACCAAAACTTAGTTTTAGGCATGCAAGTGAATCCCTAAACCACCAAGTCGACCAAGAGATGATCAGAAGAGCATAGAAGGTCAAAAAAGAGCCTCAAGATCATAGGAAAACTCTTGTAATCTTCGCACAACCGAATACAGGTTCGATTGAGGTTTCTTTATTTTAATCGTTCATATATCAAACCGTGTATATTTTTACAATGACTATCGGCTGATACCTTTAGGTATTAGCCATGTTTATGAAGATCTAATGTTTGGTTTGTTTATCTTGATTGCTTAATTTATCGTTGATTATCGTTTATGTTTATCAATTTATATTCGTTTACGTGCTTAAGTATGTGACCTATCATTCAACTGGGTCTAGTCCTACATATTTAATGCGCTGCAACTTCGGTGTTGTTTGGGCGTAGGCTAAGAGTCTGGGATAGCTCTCCATATTGCAATTTATATACCTAGAATCATAGGATCACAAATATTGACCTATCCTTACCTTTAGTTTAGTGAGCTTAGTTGAGCCATAAGGTGACCTTGGTATCAACGAGTACGTTCTTATTCTATTGGTAAGGACTCGGACAGTGGACTACTAGTATATAAAGAGCCGTTAAGCAGTAAGTGGGTAAAGTCTCGATGAGCTAAGGTTTAGTAAGAGCACCATTACTTAGATCCTAAGATATATTATAATCAACAAATGCTTGCTTTATGCGAATGCGTCTAATTATGACAGAATTAGCGTGTCTAGATCTTAGGAAGAAGTACCGCCTAAGTCTAGGAATGATATGCCATTCGAGATAAGACAATCATTGCATTAAATAAACAAACATTCATTTTATCAGATTATTCACAGTTGATACGTTTTCCTTACATTAGTTCTCGACCGTTTCTCTAGCGTTTTCTTGCCTTCTTGTGTGTGTTTATTGCTTTTCTTGTCATCAAAATCGTAGGTTAGATATACAAAACCGTTCCGGTCTCTCAGACTGAACCCCTCCCCCTTATCATTAGATTAGGTCTAACTTAGGTCTTGCATAAATTAGATTAATTTAGGTTTAACTTAGATAACTAAAATACTGATTGATTAGATATTAACGCTCTCGCTCTCAGTGATCGACACTCTACTTACCAACGAAACTCCAATTGACCGGGTACACTGCCCGTTAAAGTGTTGTTTTTAGGTATAGTCGGCATAAAATAAATAGTAAAACTTGATATATAAAATAACACCTACACAACGACACATCAATTTTTTGGCGCCGTTGCTAGGGAGTGAAAATTAATCTTGATTTTTATTTTGATATTTTTGTTTTTAACATTAGATTAGATCTAACCCTTAGGATTAGTATAATTTAGATTCTTGTATATTCTGTATATTTTGTATATTTGTCTTTAATTGTTTGCTTGTATATATTTGTGTGTTTAATTGTTTGCGTATTTTATTGTTTTTCTTGAATACACTGTTCTGGTCGACAGTTGAATACGGCGTATCCACTTCCATTGGATACGGCGTATCCAGTTCTCTGTCTAATACAACGTATTCAATCTAACTGATTAATACGGCGTATCCACTTCCATTGGATACAGCGTATCGATTGTCTAGAACAACAACTAAAATAATTGATTTTCATGCAAAATTTTTTTTTACCCTTCTTCAGAGCAAATCATGCTGATATTTTTACCTTTGTTACATAAAGAACTTATCAGAGCTAGTTGATTGAAGAAGGAACCACAAAAAGTCATGGCTGAACCAATTCTAAATAAAAGCATGGAAAATGCTCAATCTGAATCATATCTTTCCATCACCAGTAACGACATAAAAATTAATCTCAGCAAAGAATTTTTGGAGGAATTATAAATGAATACATACCACGGATGGATTGATGAAGACGCTATTGACCACATTGCTAAGGTACTCGAAATTGTTGATTTATTTCGCGTTCCTGGTATGGATTCCCATCAACTACGAATGAAGATCTTTCCTCTCTCACTTACTGACGAAGCAAGGCAATGGTAGATAGACGAGGGGGAAGGAAAAATTGCGGTATGGGAAGAACTTGTTGAGAAATTTTTCTGTAAATTTTATCCGGATTCATACGATGGAGAAGATGAAATGTTGGATGAAGGACACAATTGGGGAATTGATCTGCTTGAATTTTTATCACGAGTGAATTCATCATTTAATAAACATATGAAAATTGATGGAAGAACTAAAAAGGTATTATTCCATGCTTGGATGAATGGGAATTAGAATAAGAGACAAATAGGTAATAGCAGATTGAGTAGTAACAATACTACTTCTGACTCATTCTTCATACCTAATCTAAAAACATATGAAAAGAGCGACACCAGAAAGGAAGAAGAACAAAGTCAGGCAAATCGCAAATATAGCAATACATCCAGTACTACTGATGAGAAACCTAACAAAAGAATGTGCAAAGCAGAAAAGTTTGAAGCTATTCATCACTCACTTGGACCCAACGAAGAATATATTGCTATTAGAAGTTATGAATATGATATTTGGGAAAGAAACGAAGATAATTTGTCCATATCGACCAAGATATTTTTAAGAAAAAGGACGAAGGATGGAAGGTGACGCGCACCAAGGGATAAAAAGGAAGCTGAAGAAAAGTTTAACTTAAAAACTTCGCTGTAAACAAAAGTGCTTCCCGGGAGACAACCCGAAATGTTATTTAATTTTGTTATCGAGTCTGTAGTCCCAGACTTCAATACGGCGTATCCATTCCACCCCATACGGTGTATTGACTGTCTGGACATTATCAGTCTTTATTTTTGATGCACTTTAAAAAAACATTATTGTCAGTTCTGCGAATACGCCGTATTCATTAACTTGATACGCCGTATCCATAGTCTGACCCGTATTTAGTTTGTTTAGTTTAGTTTAAATTAACTGTAGGTACCAAGATAGGAATGCGCCTGCTTTTCCTATATTTTACGCAGGACCTCGTGAAATAAATATCGACGAATATTGGTGGAGAATTTTCAAATCTGGAAATCTTGAAGTGTTGGAGTCTTGAAACCTCAAGACGGTTGTTCAACACACAATCTTGCTCATAAACGCAACATGGAGAATCTACCAAGCAGAAATCATGGGAGTTTCTCATTCTAATTCTTTTTAAATTCCCGTATTTAATGTTTTATATATACAACAAGGACGTTGTATAATTCAAGTGGGGGGATGGAATTAGAATGATCAATTGTCTAAATTTTCACATAAAAAGCTTAAATTATGCTCAAATTTAAAAAATTTTCAAGCATACTTTTGTGAAATTACTTGTTACATAACCCGCACACAATAACCCTTGTTAGATATTGTGAGGATTTAACCTTTCCGTTTCCAAATGTTTCCCTAAATTCCACAAAATATGAGTGTGCCGGTGATGTTGTAAACTTTAGAACTTGGCTTGGTATATCACTCGAGACTGCAATGATAAATACTATAGATTTAGATGGAGTAACTTGTTTAAATTGGTAAATCTTAGGATTACACCCAAATCACCTTTACATGTTGCTTATTAACTAACTACACCGGTTAGTTAACCCCGTATAAACCTATATTATTATCACTTTAAGAGTAAATACCCTAGAATGGAAATTCACCAATTGTTTATTCGCTAACACACTTTACACATTAGCCTATCCTGTTTATATTGTTGATAAGTGTAGAATACACATATCTATTTATGCTTAAAAAGGCCCAATTCAACCCAAAACGGATCAAAAATGGCAAAAATATGCTTGTATTTGAGTTTAATGTGTGCAGGTATGGATATGTCAAATATTACAAGAAAACAGTAAAAAACGGGCAAAAACGGACACGAGAACGGATGAGTGATCAAGAAGCTAAAGAAATCAAAGCCGAAGCCGAAGAGATCATGCCTCAGCCTTCTACAGTCAACTGCAGCTAAACCACAGTCAACCAAACCCAACTCCATTGTTTTATAAGTTCAAGGGGTGATTTTGCAATTTATGGAAGTTATAATTGTAAGCTTGAAATGGTGCTTGCCAAGCACAAGGGCCGAATGTGCAATTCCCTCATACTTATAAAAAGCGCGGGTCAATGAACCGGGTCAAACTACCCGTGGACCCCCCTTTCAACCAATCACACGCAAACCCCTAACCCGAACCCTAACCCGACCAACCCGGTTAGTTATAAAACTTTTTTACACTTACTGTTCACCCTATTTCCCCCAAATAAGATTTACCTCACACACACTCGAACACACTCTCAAGAACACCAATGAACCCTAGTTTCTTAACCCCTCATCCCCACACTAATTAACCATAGGGTTAATAACCCTCTCACACTCCTTAACCCATCCATCACTTTCAATTAACCCTAACCCCCTTGAGTTAAATCCATGTGGCTGAAAGAAGGATTGTGATTGGTGGATATGACGTGGGAGTGAGTGTATATTCAGTCACACTCACCAAACTAACACACCAAGCCACGTCAATGATCCGGGTGCTCACATTTTTAATCCAACGTTTGAGATCAAGGATAAAGAGAGATGGAGGGCCAAGAATAAAGAGAGATGGAGGGCCAAGATTAAAGAGAATAGAAGGACCTAGAAGATGGGAGGAGATCAAGCTTCGGGTATAAATACCCCCATCATTCCAGCACATGAGTAATTTTTAGTGGTGAATTTTTAGTTTTAAGGTTGTTAGTAGTTTTTATTTCGTGTTATTTCATTTCGTATTGTAATAAACTTTATTTCAGATTTAATAAAAGTATTATTTTATATTAATTCGTGTCTTC
>BQNB010068350.1:0-29100 GCA_026074375.1 Tanacetum coccineum
ACATTCATCTCCATTAAGCTCATCAAAATCGTTTATCTCGGGTACATCGGTCTCAATAACTAAGCTAATCTCAACATCCGATGGTTCTGGAGGAGGACGAGGAAATGATGGATCAAAGTGAAATGATTCAAACTCAGGAATTTTCAAAAGAAGATCATTTGAATTATCAGAAATAACAACACTAGTCAACCCTCCTTGATCGGGCTCAATCTTAAAAAGAAATGAATCATACTCGGGAAGAGAGTAATTAGCATGAGTAGTGGTACTGCCACTTCTCGTCTCTTCCGTATGATTGCTAAAAGTCTCGAATTCGGGTAAAGAATTATCCAAATGAGAAAGAAAAGTATCGGTCTCCTCAAAGAACGAATCACTATCCACGACGGGAATAGGAAATGAAGAAGGAGACTTGAATACACGATCCGGAGTGGGTTTATCTTTTAAAGATTCTATATTAGAAATAAGACGATGGACGTTTAATAATTTCTTACGAAGAATAACGTCTTAGATTTGAAAAATATCTTCTAAGTTAAACTCTTTCTCTTCTTGGTCAACATCATTCACGAGCTCTGAATAGGAAGGTGTTGCATCAACATACTCGATATTCTCAAAAGAATCATCATCACTCGAAGTATCACCATTTGGAACCAACATTGTTAGAATCGGATAAAATCTCAGAATGATCGCTCAAAGCCTCAAAAGTAGAAGAATCTTCATAAACGGGCACATCACACGTATCTTCGGAAATACCCTCGAACTCACTTGGGATTGGGACAATGTTCTCAACACTAAGAATAGTGTTAAGATGCTCGTCCCCCATTATTAGAGAGTTATCAGGTTCCTCGATTGGTAGGTCGGGTGTGATTGCTGTAGGCTTCCTATATATACTAGTATACTCATCATCATCGTCATTGTCATAGAAAGTAAGACGATTCCAACTTGGAAAATTAATATATTTAGATAGCTCTTCTCTAATATTTCGCACATCTTCAAGGAGTTTACTCATCAATTCTTGAATATCCTCTTGCTGATAATGCTTGTCCGATAAAGCATCTTTAATTTTTCCAAATCTCTCCCAAGCTATTAATATAACCTTTGGTGTTACTCCAAAAGATATACGACTAAACTTCCTTAAGAAAGTGCAAATATCTTTCATAAAGTTTTCTCTAGCTTCTTCATCGTCAATCATAGAAAAATTCCAATATGGAGTAAAACTTTGAGCTGTCGTCTCCTTCTTCTCTTGTCGACTTCCTTTAAGAATTTGCAAATCATCCACAAGTTTAAGAAGCATTCTTGCATAACTTCAGGTTGATTCTGCTCTTCTTCCATAACTTGCTTAATCTTAAGAAATCTCTCCTCAAATAGCAATAAAGCCATGCACTTTTCATTAGGAGGTATATGATCATACTCCTTTAAAAAGGCTTGTATAGCTTCCATTAAGTCTTCTTGAGCTTGCAAAATTTCTTTACTTGTCTCTTGAGGAGGATAATTGACGGGAAACTGCGGGAGTTGAAATTAGTTAAAACCGGAAGGATTAGATTTATAGAAATCTTGGTTCATCGGTTGACACTGAAAAGTCGCATGAGGACCCCCGCAGTTTTCACAACAAAGGTATTGTTGTGGAAAACTCAGTGAAGTTTGTGGAAAATAATCAAAGTTTTGGTTGGAACACGGGTCCTGATTGTAGATAAACGGGACTTGAGGTGGACAATCATAGCCATGATGGGCATCGTTCCCACATAATTCACAAGAGTATGGCACGTATTGGGGTTGTGGAGGGTGGTTTGAAAAACTTGGAGAATCGTTAGAAGAGTACGGAGTTGAAAAATTGATTGGTGTTCCATGTCAAAAGTACAATTAAACAAACCCACATATACATTACTACCACAACTTGTTGGCACTAACCCAAATATTACATTGTTTTGTTGCCAAACTTTGCGAGAAATAAAAAAATATTAGTAGGATCTCATCAGGTTTGATTGTAGCATGGGTCCGATTAGAGAAATCAGAATTTGCGGTGGACAATGAACCATAATGAGCACCTTTCCCACAAGACTTACAAGTACATCGTTGACAAAAGATATCGTCTAACGAATCCCCATACTCGTAACAACAATTGTGGTTAATTTGTGCAGGTTTTTGCAAGAAATTTTCACCGGGGTCCTGTTTGACAACGAATGGCTCTCGAGGAGCATTAACAACGTTGGTATCGTCATCGGATGACTCGTAAGTGTTTAGAAGGTCTTGGTAAATTCCATTTTCATGACAAATTGTAAACCAAACTTCCTTTAAATTCTTTCGCCATAGAGTACATCCTGACATTTGTACGCTTCAAACCCGGGTTTCCCTGACACTTGGACATCACGAAAGGGTTGTTTGCAGATGAGATCGGTGTAACAACAATATCCTTTATTATACAAAGATCCATAAGACGAACACTCTTTAATCATAAAAAGGGGATTCAAACGATAATCGAGTGACGCCCTAAGAATTAAACAATTTAGAGGGTTAAGAAAAGAATTAAATGGATAAGAAGAAAAAGAAGATTATTTTTGGTTTTTAGGTTTTTTAGACAATATATTTTATTAAAGGACAAAACGAGATCGAAAAACTTAAACCTAATAATCAACCAGCTTCACGGTAGCTCTTTAAAAGTGTTTAACTTTCAAAGGTGAGCCGTATATCGCAAGTGACATAAAAGGCAAGTTTTTGAATCTTTTATTCGAGTTGGAAACTTATTATGGATAATACCTCAATTGAAGATAATTTTTTTTGGTGTTCTTTTACCAACTTTGTAATTTTTTTAAATTCACAAATTAACGAGAAAAATTGAAAGAGCAAATATTTTTTGTCTTTTTGTTTTTAATCTTCTACTTATACTAAAAATAAAATATTTTTTTTACTTTTTATATATTTTTTTATTTTTTTTAATTTTAATAAAAGCATAACTTTCGAAAACGAAAGGTTCTTCAAATCACGATCGACAAACTTCAAACAAAAGAATCTTAATCACAAATCTCCGGCAACGGCGCCAAAAATTTGATCGCTCTCCAAACACACTATATATATATATATATATATATATATATATATATATATATATATATATATATATATATATATATATAATATAATATATATAAGTATATAAGGATAGCAACAATTATAATATAGTAAGCATTTTCCGTCGGGTTCTAGAAATAAACTTTTAACCAAAGTTGTCTCAAAAACCTCCCGGGTCGTTTTCCCTCGACGAAGTGTGAATTGAAAATCGGTTAAGTCCGTGATCGCGCGTTTTGAATTGTTTGAAAGATTTTGAGATTGGCTTTTATATTCTACTAACGTAATGATAAAATCAATTAAAAATATGTAAACTAGTTAAGGAATTAAGACAATTAAACATGCAAAGTATTAAACGATTACTAAAAACTAAAAATTATATAAAATGAAAAAAAAATGCTTGCTAAGTGACGTGAAAAGTTTCCTTATTTCGGCTTAGGTTAACGAATTAAAACCTGTAAAAACAAGTTGCAAGAAATTAAATGACAAGTAAAGTAAAATGCTTTTTAAAATAAATGACAAGTATTTAAATTGCATTAAAGGTAAATGATGGTATGTAAATTAGAAAATTCTAATGACTATTAATTATTATTATTATTTTTAACTTTTTTAAACCCGCACTTAAATTCCAAATCACTAATCACTTAGCAAACACAAGTAAACTACTCACTATTCATAATGAAATACAATTTAACAAACATAGCATTTAAAAATAAATCTAACTAAGCATGGCAAAAATCAAAACATATTATAAAAAAAATAAAACTACACTAATTAATTGAAAAATGATAGAAAATGGAACCAAATTGGAGACCCGCAATTAAACGAATACCACCCAATTTATTTAGCAAAAACAAATAATCAAATTCGGCCTAGCTAAATAAATCATTAAGCTCCACGCCTCATGAGTTGACCGGTACCAAAAGCAATACAAATAAAACAAAACTGTTAACAACAATAACAGTTACACACATTTGCATTTAACTGTATTTGTACTTGAACCACACGGCCCGTTTAATTAATGAGGACCAACATTAAACACACATGGCCCAGATCAATGTTTACACACACCAAAACGTGTCCCAATTAATTCTAAACCAAACGCAGCTTATATGGAAAAGAATAGAACTAGGAACAAATAAGCCAGAATTACCGCAAACGAAATAAGCACTTAGATCTAGCTAAACGAAAAATTACGATTATAAGCTAAAAATGAGATCTACAACTAAAAAAATCCTAATAAGCCTACATGCACACGAAATAAGCATACCACTAATAGAATAATGCAAATAACCATATCAAAAATTAATGAAAAACAACAACAAGGATTTATTTTAAGCTAAAAATACATTAACGGATCAAATGATGAAACGAATAAGCACATTAGCTTACAAAAGTTCGATCTAACAATATAAGCTCATTTTTAACCAAATAAGCTATTTAGAAGCCTATATTATCAGAAAATAAGAGCTCCTAAAAACACTAAGGTGATAAAAGCACGGCATTAAGCCGGATCCAAGCTTATTAGAGCTTACTAACTCGAAAAATGCTTAAAAACATTTTAAATTGAATCGAATGAGCTTTGAAAGCTTATAGGAGTCATTTCTTAAGTTTTTAAGAATTTTTTTTTATATTATTAAGCCGATAGAATAAGCACGGAAAATGGATTATACAATAAGCTAGCACGAAAAGAAAACTAGATTACCGAAGAAGCAAACGAATAATCAAACTGAGATTTCAAATCAACTTCAAAACATCTTTGACACATCAATACATTAAGCTTGCGAAATAAGAAAGGTACAATAATCATAAAAAGTGAACTAAGCTATTACAAAACTAAAAATAAGCTAAAAATACAAAAGCTAAACTTAAAAAAACAAAAAAAAAACTAACTCTCCAAATGAGGGTAGGCGAGCTGTGTTTTATAGGGGAAGAGGGGTGAGATATGAAAATTCAGCCCAATCATTAGCTCATAATTCCTCCAATCATTTTGCTTGATGTGTGCTATCTCGGATCACCAATTGCTGCAGGAAAATCCAACCGTTGAAATTGCGACACGTGGAAATTTTTGTAGCTTTTATATTACGCATCAAGTATGGACAGTTGGATCATTTTTGTCAATTGCAAATGGAATGAATGAGAAATATAAAATGCCTTGCCACGTGGAGATGAATGACTCGTCCCCTCCTATCCTAGTGGAGCTGCACTTGACTCCATTTTAATTAATTAGAGTGCACGTGACCTTCATAGATATAAATTCCCATTTCATGAACTCATTTGCTCAAAGTAGTTAATAAACTGAATCGCCACGTGTCGAATGTTGATAGGCTGAAAGAAGAACTAGTGGAGGAGCACATGACCCATATCTATTTAATTTCAAGTCACATGTATGTGACGTCATCCTCTACAAAATAAGATATTAACATTTTTATTATTGGGCTTCAATTTGGCTTTTGACTTTATTTGGGCTGGTCCGGCCCATTAAGTGGGTCACGGGCTGGCCCAATAAAATCCGAGGGCACCGTTGGACTCGATTTCTTGCGCTCTTTTCATTCCCGTGCTCGGTTGTGTCCGGTTTTGTCTTTATTTTTGTCCTTTTCTCGATATACAGTACCTGCACATACATAAACAAAAACAAGCATATATATTGCATTTTCACACGTTTTTGGTTATTTGGGCTCGTTTTTCATGGTAAAAGGTATGTATAAAATAGAAAATACCTCTAATCAAAAATATTGAGGAAAACCCACGTTGTAAGACTTTGGGTCAAACTTGGTAAGGTAGTCTTTAGTGTTTAGAATGAAGCACTTGCTTCCAAACACTCTAAAATAGTCAAGAGTAGGTTTCCTACCTCTCAAGATTTCATAAGGTGTTTTTCCTAGGATGGTTCTAATTAGGATTCGGTTGAGAATATATGTTGAAGTATCTACGGCGTTACACCAAAACTTTTGTGGTAACGATTGCTCGTTCAACATTGTTCTACTCATTTCTTGAAGTGTCCTATTTTTCCTTTCAACCACGCCATTTGATTGAGGAGTGCGTGGAGCCGAGAAGTTGTGAGTAATACCATTGGCATTACAAAACTCTCCAAATTGCACTTCATTATCAAATTCTCTACCGTGGTCGGTTCTTATTGACACTATTGTACATCCTAATTGATTTTGGATTTTCTTACTAAATATTTCGAATTGATCGAAAGCTTCGGTTTTATTCTTAAGAAATCTAGTCCAAGTATACCTAGAGTAGTCATCTACTATGACTAGGGTGTAACGATTTCCTCCGTAGCTCCGTACGGCGGATGGACCAAAAAGATCCATATGGAGAAGTTCTAAGCATTTAGTCGTTGAGACTACATTCTTAGCTTTGTGACTAGCGTGAGCTTGTTTTCCAATTTTGCAAGCATCACAAAAATGTTGATCAAACTTAAGCTTAGGTAGGTTCCTAACTAATTCCTTAGAAGCTAACGATTGAATGAGACGCATATTTGCGTGACCTAATCTCCTATGCCACAAAGTGGAATTATCATCAATCGTTGCTAGACAAATTTGATCCTTAGGCTTATTTCCTAATTTCATCACATATAAGCCTTTCTTCCTAATACCTCTACCTATCACTTTACCGTCCTTAGTGATTTCACTATCATGTTCAGAAAAAGTTACTCTACACTTATTATCACATATTTGTCCTATACTTAGCAAGTTGAATCCTAGATTATCAACATGTTCTACATTATCTATTTTAAGAGAGTCATTAGAAATCGTACCTTTGCCAATGATGTTACCGCGAAGATTACTACCAAAAATAACGTTACCTCCATTGTATGCCTTGTAAGTGGAGAAGAGCTTTCGGTTGCCCGTCATATGTTTGGAACATCCGCTATCCTTGATCCATTCGTCGGGCTCCAAATCGACTCCAAGGCATATCTATTTATATAAGACAATAACTCAAACATTTGGTCCCCAATATCTCATGGGTCCAAAGTTGTTAGTGCCAAACATCCCTTGCATTTGATGCAATTGTTTGGGATGTGAGAATGGAAGACACATTTCCCATGGCATGTAACTTTGATGTGGAAAGTTGTTCCAAGTTACGGGAAATCCATGGGGTTGGTTTTGTCGACCAACATGTCTTTTAGGTTGTGGTGTTTTAGGACGAGAATAATTATTATTGACTCTTCTAGGAGGTGAAGTTTTAGATCTAAAATTAGGTTTTGAAAATCCAACTCCGGGTTTTGACAATGGCTTATAGAATTGTTTAACTTCATTGTCACTAGCAACGGGAACTTTGACTTTCTTTACAATTATGTGTTTTGGTCTAGGACCCAAAATGGATTTTTGAAAAGTCACAGTTTTCTCAGATCCAGGTGTAACTGGGGGCGGTCCCATATTTATTTTGGGGGCCGCCGGATCATTAAGGGGGCCGCCTATAATTATGGGACCTCCATCAGAACACGTCTTTTTCTGAGCTTTCACAAATTTTATTTCCTTAGTTCCACTAGATGATGCTTCAAATGAATTAAACCCTAAACCTAATTTATCACCGGAGGGTTTTTGATTACTTAACATTTCATTCAAGCAATGTGTACTCTTTTCAAATTTGTTTAATCTAGTAGATTCTTCTTTGAGCTTTTCATTTTCAATTTTAAGTGTATGACACTTTGCACAATCGAGATTAACTCCCTTGTTTTTCTCGAGTGTGGATAATCTATCTTTTAATTCTCTAAGCTCATTTTCTAGACTAATTCTAATAGCTTTTAACCTTTTGTTCTTAGTGATTATTATTAAACTCATTTTGCACAATTTATCATATTCATTGTCTAAAGCTAAATCATCAATTGATGAGTTTTCATCACTAAAGTAAGAAGATTCAGAACAAACCTCATTTGGTGCTTAAGCTATAAGACATGTCTTGTCTTGGATCTTTTCATCATCTTCTTCACTGCTATCGCTCCAAGAACCTCCAACAAATGCTCGTTGGTTCTTGTCTCTTGGTGGCTTTGGACATTCTCCAATAAGATGATTTGGATCTCCGTATCTAAAGCACTTCCTTTCACTTTTGCCGTTTTTGTCATCTCGACTTCTTTGAAAGGTCTTTTTGTCATTCTGAGGTTGTCTCATGAATCTACCTCTTTTCTTAAAGAACTTCTTGAAGTCTCTTACCTCCATGGCGTACTCTTCGTCTTCACTACCGGAAGTCGAACACTCTTCATCACTAGATTTTTTCATAGCCTTTAAAGCAAGAGATTTCCTTTCAACTTTTGCTTTGACTATTTCGGAATCTTTCTTGATGATCATCTCTAAGGATATTATCAACTTTATGGTGAACTCTCCAAAGGTTTTGTGTTTGTTAAATCAATGGATATATTTGATGTCTCTAAGAATGCAACTTTATTGTTTGGAATTCTTGATAAAATGGTAGAGGAAGTTGGAGAAGAGAATGTAGTTCAAGTAGTTACTGCTAGTAATAATAGTATTAAATCTAGCAAAAGCACTATCTATAGATTCGTCTTCAGAAATGACGAATTGTTCATATTGTTGAACCAAAAGGTCGATCTTATTATCTTTGACTTGGCTATTACCTTGATGGGTGATTAACAAAGTTTTCCAAATTTCTTTTGCCGTATTACACATGAAAATTCGTTCATAATTCTTTTCGAGGCAAATCCTTTGTAATAAAAATAACCATTTTGGCTTCATTATTTTTCGCAAGCCTTCTTTTAAGATCATCAGTTTGTTTTTCAAAAGGGACAACCTCATCAAGTTTGGTTTTCGGATTTTGAATAATGGGTTGAAAATCACCATTGGTAATAACATGCCAAAGATCTAGATCTTTTGATTTAACATATGTCTCGAATCTATTTTTCCAATAGATAAAACTATCGCTTTCAAAAAGTGGTGGTCTTTGCATAGATTGCCCTTCTAGATATTTGTCGGAATCCATAGATCGATCCAAGCTTTAAAATACAATATATTTTAAAAATCTTGAGTGACCTTGCTCCTGATACCAATTGTGGAAACTAGAAGGGGGGTTGAATAGTTTACAGGTTAATTGACCGGTTTAAAATTCTTTGCTTATAAAACGGTTTGATTCGAGTTATATGTCAATCAATCAACAATATGAATCACAACAAAAACTATCTAATGTAATGAACTAAATGAACAATAATAATATAAAGGGATAAGGAAAGAAACGATCAAACTAAGACACCAAGATTTATAGTGGTTCGGCAACGAATCACCTCTTCGTTCCTACTCCACTCCCTAAGTACTCCAATTGAGATTTCACTATGTCAACAAGCTCCCTTTAGGTGGAGAAAATCGTTTACACGTCGCTTACTTTCTTTTCCGACACTAAGCTAGATGTCGAGTCCTAATCTTAGCTAGAACCAATCTAAGACTTCACTAAGTCTTTACACACTCACAAGATATATATACCCTTGGATTGACACACAATCCAAATCACACCAATACACAATTTACACACTTGGATCTACACACAATCCAATTTACACAACAACACTAAATATATGTAATGAAGATTTGTGATCTTGAGGAGGAAGAGAGAGGTCACTTGATAATAATTCGTATATAGAAGAATACAATTGTTCTTCTTTTGCACTTGATTAGAAGAAGAAGAAGAAGAAGAAGAAGAAGAAGGGAGGAAGAAAGAATTAATCACTTGAAACAAGATCAAGGCAATGGGGGGTTTTCAGCCTGAGAGACTGACACAGGTTTTATGGTGACAATAATCAATTCTAAACACAATAAACATGCAAGAAAACAATCAGAAGATAAAAGAGAGGTACAAGCCAAATGATAGAAAATCGTATTAGCCATATTAAATCCGAGTAAATGTTGGTTTGTTTATTTAGTGCAATAATTTTTTATCTCGAAGCGGCATATCATTCTTAAGATTTAGGCGGGACATCATCCTAAGACCTAGACACGTTGAATCATGTCACAATTAACGTATCCGCATAAAGCATCCTTTTAGTTTAATTATAATCTATCTGGGGATTAAAGCAATGGTGATCTTGTTAAACCCTAGCCCATCTGGACTTTACCCACTTACTGTTTGACGGTATTTTATATACTGGTAGTTCACTGTTCAAATCTTTATCAATTAATTAAGAACATACTTGTTGAAACATTACGGGTCACCTGCCGATCCAACTAAGCGCATAATTTAAAGACAAAGATAGAACATTATTTGTGATCCTATTGGTCCAGTAATATAAAACACGATATGGAGAGCTATCCCAGTACCTAGTTCACTTGTTAGGCGTAACTAGACCCAGTTGAATGATAGGTTACATATTCAAACACGTAGACAAGTATCATGTGATAAACATAATTGAACTTTAAACGATAAATTAAGAAATTGATTTTAAAACAAACCAAAACATTAAATATTCATTAAGATGGCTAATACCCTGGGGTATTAGCCCATAACCATTATAATTATACAAGTGTGATCAAATAACCAAGGTAAACTAAACGTTTTACCGAACGATACCAAAAATTAAATGATTACAAGAGTATAGGAATTACACGGTGTCTTCTATGGAATCGTGATCGATGCTTGACCTTTGGTTGCTCTTCTTCTCTTAAGAAAATCGTCTTTTATGTGTATGGTATAGAGAATATGATTTTGCACCCTGAAAACTCGTTTTTGAGTCTTCTATTTATAGTGTCTGAAAAAGACTGGATACGCCGTATTGAGCTAGGTCAATACGGCGTATTGGGGTGCGCTAAGTTTATAATCAATCTGATATAACTTTTCGAACTATAATTATTCACTGAATAGTTATCTAGCTGGATACGGCGCATAGGGAAACATGAATACGCCGTATTGGGAAGTGAGAATACGCGTTTTCTTGTGAAGTCCAGGTGCTGATACGCCGTATCACTTTTTGTGGATACGGCGTATTGGGCAGATTTAAGCAATCTTTAAATATCATCGTTTAAGCTTCAAAAAGTGCGCCTTTTAGCATGTCTTCACAAATCGCTCCGTAATTACTGCAATTTGCAAAATTAAGCAATTAAGTAACGATTCTTGCAATAATTATATAAAAGTGGATAATTTATTCAGGATAAATGATGGTATAAATGTAACGTTATTTGATGTCATCAACTCACCAACTATTTTCATAGTTGACCTATTTTCTCATGCATTTCAGGTGATCGTCAGTAAGTTTCTTTTGAAGGCATTGCATTGTGAAGTCTCACCGTGTCATCTCTTTTATACTTTTTAATGTCAAGACGAAGCTTTTGTGAACTTGAAACTTATGTTTTAAAGCCGATGTTCGGCTAAAACAAATATTGTAATAATGTACTATTTCTGTTTAATTAATGTATGGTGTTGTGCTATTACCATGTGCTACTTGTGCTGTCACACTCCGTGTTTCCGCTTTAGCGGGGTGTTACAGTTAAGTTGAGTGATCTCTATTCTTGAGTGAGCTCGATCGCAGGCATCTTAGCCACTGAACTAGCTATACAACAATATGCATTTATTGAGATTTTTTCTTGTTATATCTATATCAAATGTACCCCAGAATTATTTTTATTATGGTTGTTACCCGGTCATAATCCTCTTATTGTTTGAATGTTAATTCTTTAAACGTCTGAATTCTTAAAAAAATACTTGGTACATTTGTTTTTCAGACATAACTTTGAATAGCTTTCCACGACCCACTTGAACTTGCTCATCTTTAAGCAACTCCTTTGCTCGAGATAAAACACAACAGACAGACTTATCAGCAAGTAATACGGTGACAATGTCACTTCTTAGAACAGCAAAATACTCCGCTATAACAAATGTCATTTTAGTAACAGCAAAATATTAGATGGTCGACAAAATTCAAAGGACTGAATCAATATGCCATTTTGGTAACTTTCTGCTGTTTTAAGATTGTTGCACAGAAATTATGATATAGCAAGTCGAGATTTGAGCTCTTATTTTGCCAATCAAGAATGGCACTATAAGTACACGTCCTGAAAGTTACACAGAAGGTGGGTGTTGCTAAAAAACTTAATGTATTTATTTCAGATTCACCCCATACGGTTACTCAACTTCCTACCATGATTTGGCTGTCCTCAATTCTTACACATGCCGAATTATCGCTCCCAGTATTATTATCCGCATTATGTTACAGTGAACTGCGCACAATTTGTAATCACCAGTTATAACATCATGTGACCTTATTTCTACAGAAAGCATTTTTTAATAATACCGATTAAACAAAGCTGGCTAAAAACCATTATATGGGAAAGTCGCGAAATCCACATAAATTCAACAACCCAAGGGGAGGCGTAAAAGCAATCACCACGTGTTCAAGTGTTTAACCCTATTGACTAAGAGAGTTGTGATATTCATATTGTAACTTTCCACCCTTACTCTCGACCAGTTTATAATGTTACTGTTCTAAAATTAAACAATATGAGCTAATCACCCTTTCCACACATACACGTCTGTAGTGTACACTGACCTTTTTTTGGGCCGATTAAATACAGATGTTAGATATAGAAATTCAGTTCAGAGAAAGCTAGCAAATAACAGAAATAACACAGAAGACATTGGACTCACATGGCTAGATATGATATTCGCCTGACTTTGCAGCCATTTTCTAATGAAGTTCTCTTTCCAAAAGGGATCCCATAGCTTTCAAGAAGTTGCTTCAGTAGCTGCAAATCTCCACGAAATATGTCTAGATGGATGGGAATCAAATCCAATATTGGATCACCTGTGAAAGTTATTGATGCAAATTGGATTATTAGTGTCATAGATATAGACATATAGATGCACTCAGTATTTGGAAATCGCAAGAACTTTGTGTGCAGGTGTACTGACGATCGCAGAAGATGGAGACCTAAATTCAAAACTTGGTGATCCATGTATTGGCTATTTTTGTAATTAAATTATTATCAATATTAGAAACTGGAAGCTCAGAAATACCTCTTTTAAGGGACCAATATATATATTAACACTGATTTTGGTCCACGCGAGTCCCCTATTTGTGTCACCATCGAGAGAATATTTGGCTGATTGCTTAAAACCACATTTGCATTAAAATACATATTTGCAAATACTGGACCATGGGAGTACTTATAACACCAATTTCTAATTTTTTTTCAGGTATTTATTTAATTGTCTTGCATAGTCCTTAGATATTTCCTGTACTCAAATATATTCGTATCTATTTTGATTTAGTAGTAGTTCTACTGATATTCAAAGTCGGATCATGACAGCTAATGGAGAAATCTTTTACTCTAACAATACTTACAAGGGTAATCATTCAAACTTGTGAAAGTTGCCCAAAGTCTAATTTGAATGCCTTAATACCCCATATTGTTTAATTTTTCTTTATTAATTTATCAAGATATCAGAAAAGAACACAGTACTACTTATACCGTTTTTGAAAATAAAAAGGACCAAAAAGTGTATGTGGTCACCCTGTACTAAAAGAAAGACCCAGATAACCGGTGACCCAATCATCTGGATCAGCCTGTGTTGCACCCTCAAATTAGGAGTTACCAGGGATGAGATCTTACCTAGAGACATGTTGCTGAAATCATAGATATAGCTAGGACGCCATGATATCTCCCTCCCATTGCTGGAGCCTTTCTCATCACTATTTACCATTTGGGCATCAGAAGCCTCCATATGACATTGCTCCAAGTGGATATTGTCGTCCATTATATCAGTGTGTACCCAAGAGCAGGAATTTCGCACTTCGAATGAACCATTTTCATTCTAAAAAACAAAGCAAAAGGATCCATATAAATTGTGAAGTGGGTAGATATATCAACTTGATTTTTTACAATTAAAATATAAAAAAAGAAATAACAAAAGAATATTATGTCCTCCTTTGTCCTTGAATATCAAGCTTAATGAGATAATTAACATCTTTTTATATACACTAAACCCTTTGATCTAACCATCACTTTTCCTAAAAACATAGTAGAACAAATACTTGAACTATGAAGTGATTGAGGGTGAGATTAGGCAGTAACCTTGAACAGACTCTGCAACTCTACAAAGTCATTCGGAAGGTAGTCATTTACTTTCTCGATCAGTGCGCTTGGAATTGGATAACCCCTGCAAAGATAAGCAGAATTTCAAATTACGGTCTTTGAGAATTAAAATAAACAGAGCAGAAACTAGTTGGCCCATTTGTAAAATTTGATTAATAGCCGCATGCCAACATAACATACAATCAAAGGTTATTTGGTTAGCAAAGGTTAATGATTACTAAAAGAATATATCCATATGCTAACTTGTGGTTGTCCTTCTACTGAACAGGTGAATTTTATATTGTATAACAAAAAGATGCATAATATGAACGGACGAAACTAATTGTTTACAATACATATATGCAAGTGTATTTTCCACATATTTATAGATTAGAAAGATGTTTATGGTCACCTATACCATAATCAAGTAGCTGTACATGCAATTAACTTACCACTTGGTCAAGCGACTAGTTACATCCTTCTTTTTCCTATTGAGGATTGTGAAGAAAACTTTTGCAGCTGCTGGGAGATTGATTTTTTCAGTCAGATTTTCCATACAACCATTGTCATAGACAATCTCCAGTTTCTTTTCTATGTGACGATATGATAGATCGTTCAGAGGACTAACAGGCAAAAGATGGAGATCACGCAACTGCTTCCCTAAAAAGGAAGCCAAATTGGAAACCTCCTCCAACGAGAGTCCATCCCTTCTGCAAAATCAGTGACCAACTAGATCATTAATCCTGAATTTTAGAAGTTGCAATTTTGACTCATGTTATTTTATTTTTATTTTAAATTTAAACATTTGTCAAATGTTTACTTGTACTATTCACCAAATAGTGAGGATCAAACAAAAATGGCAAAAGTTTTCCCTGTGGTTTACTTACGATTACAAACATAGTCCCTGAATAATTGCAAAAAAGGTCCCTACCGTTTAGTCTCGATTACATAAACAGTCCCTGAGTTAATCTAGGGACTGTTTTTTTTAACAAAAAATTACATAAACATCCTCCGGTTTACGTGTGTTGCAAAAAAAGTCACAAAATTTGCAAACTTCTCTCCCGTTACTTGCGATTGCAGAAACAGTCTCAAGGTTTTTTTTGGGTAAAGGGGACAACAACCCCGGTAAAATAAACAGTCTCTAGGTTAAACTAGTTTAAATTTAAGGACTGTTTGTGTAATGAACACTGGCGATTACAGACACAATCCCGTTACTTGCGATTGCAGAAACAGTCTCAAGGTTTTTTTTTGGGTAAAGGGGACAACAACCCCGGTAAAATAAACAGTCTCTAGGTTAAATGTCTCTAGTTTAAATTTAAGGACTGTTTGTGTAATGAACACTGGCGATTACAGACACAATCCCTAGATTAAATCTAGGAACTGTTTATGTGACGAAAAGTTACATAAATAGTCCCTGTAGTTACCTACCGATTTCAGAATGATCCCTGAGATAAATCTAGGGAATGTTTGTGTAACTAAAAAATTTAACGTAAAACCCCGTGCCCCGCAGCAGAGCGCGGGTCAAAGAAGTCTTCGTTTACTAATAAATGTGTTCATTCTGGGTTTCGGAATTTCAGACTATAGTTTTTTAAGTTAAAATAGAAAAATAAACATTAGCAGAAAGGGAACTGCACATGTTAAAATTAGATAATGATTGTACTAACGAGACTAGTATATTTGATGCACTATTTATTTTATTCAAAATTTTATGTTTATTAACAAAAACGTGTTATGGCTCAACCCCAAAGCCTACCAACCAGTACAAAAATGACCTGTTTTGACCTGTTGCACATCATACCAGTCCTACCCATTTCGTCATTTATACTCAATTCACTTTTCTGATAAAAAAAGTCAAGGTACTTACAACTCAGCAAATATTTTCCCTTTGCATCTTTTTGTAATAATGTAGGGCCAAATGCTTGAGTGTCCACCGGAACTGACCATTTCCTCTAGTGACATACCAGCTTTTTTGTACTCAAACTGCTTTTTGCTCCAGATGCCAAATGGATACTCCGCAATAGTTCCCTGAATTATACTATGATTTGCAATTACATCAGGTACACCTTTTCCATCCCATGGCACAATTTTAAATGATCCATTTTCAAGAAAAACAATCCCGCTTGCCATAATAATAGGAACATGATTCTTTAAGGTACACTCTGACTTCTGCATTAGACTGTAGAACTCGAGCTGTAGCGAGGCAAATCAAACTCCATAAGAATCATGAAAATAAAACTATACTACTAGACATTAAAAATCAGTGATCAAATACCTCGGCCCCTAATGCATAGAGACTAGCTTCTAAACCGTCCTCCACAAATACTTTGACCACATTGTCACCAACAAGATAAACCTGTAGGAAGGGTGAATTACATCATTTTCAGATACCCTTTTTCAAGCTGGAGTTGCTAATATCAATTTTCATTTAAACTTGGTATAAGAACAGATACCATATCACGTAAAAAAAAAACGACACAATAAGACATTAATCACATACAGGATTGCTACCCGTGCCAACTGGAAATTTCTCTTCATATGCAGGCAAAGGAAAATTATGGAACGCACATAGTTCTTCCATGCAGGTGGACCATTTGTTGGTATTTAATGCAATACAAGCACCCTGAAATTCCAGCAAATGATGTAACAAAAAATTATCACCATGTAGAACATAAAAAAAAACTACCTTCCATGTTCTGGTAAGAATAAAATCATTACCTTCCATATTAGGTCTCTTATTCCAGGTTTCCCAATCCAAAGCTTCCATAACCAATCTCTCATTTCCCTCTGTCCTATACAATTACTTGTGCTCCATAAGGAGTTGTAATGGTCTCTATCTTTGTCCAAGAACATGGTCAGAAAATCAATGTCATAAGAAAACTCTAAATCAGACTTATTAAAACATTTAGAGCCCCCATTTGTAGCAGTTTCACCGCTTGCATCCTCCATGTATTCATCAATTTTGACTCTTTTCTTATTTCTAGTGACTTCTGAGCAGCTCATATCATTATTCATGCATGAATTCCCATCATCTTCAAAGGTTCCTTCACTAAGAGCAAGTAGTCCCGCACGACAAACCCCTTTATGTTGATAACCAGGAGCCAAATCCAAACAGACATATTCAAAGTTTTTAGAGTTTACATAATTCTGAGTTACAGCAATAGTTGTCTCCAGGTTGAGAACACAATGCCACCATCCAGTTGGAACGTAGATAGTCTCACCAGGTAGCTGTGTACACTCTATTGGCTTATCTTCATCAGCAAGAAGTGGATAATAATCCAACCACCACTGAAAATAAAGTACCAATGAAGATTATAAAAACATCACCAAAACTATAATTGAATTGATATTTACATTTGTACAGGATGTTACCTGCAATGATGATGGAGTCTCAATGTCGACATCACCATCTTCATCATTTACATGAACTGTCACGCCTAAAGGTACTCTTCCAGGAGGATACAACGCCCACCTATTCATATATGACAGTAACAGACCATCAAATTTACCACATAAAAAGTAGAAATAATAATTCATGGCTAATTACGACATCTACCTTTTGCGGCCACATAAAAGAGTATTCCAGGCACTTGTAAGAGCTGGATCAACATGCCAAGATGCACCAGACCTCTCTGGCCCAATAATAAGCCATCTAAAAGGCGGTCGCTGATCACTATCTAATACATCAAAATAGTCGTCTGGGAATAGATGAGGCACACTGTAATCTTTTAACAAATCTGGTGCAACTTCACCAAACTGCAATCATCAAGTCTTGATGATTATAAAGTACTTGTACAAAGTGGGAAAATGGGCAATGCAAGCAAGATAAACTACCTTGTCATCAAAGATATAAAGAGGATCCTCATCATGTTGTTCTTGCATGTAAGACACGTAATCCTCAAACTTCATAGATAGTTTTTTAGCACTCTTCTGAGAGATTTTGAAAGGTGTACTTCCATATTTGACTAATAGCTGTTCGGGAGTCCAGGTCTTCCTTGCCAACCAGGTATCAGCCAATCCAGAAACTAAAACCTGAATGAATCAATAAAAAATGTTGATCCTTTAGATGTTTCTATTAAAAAGGAGTTTATTTCAAATGTTAAACCAAAATAGAAATCATACGGGCTTTTGTCCATCATACTGTTGAACGAAGTCTTGTACTGAAATGTCTGTCTTTCTTTCAACATTTCCATGATCAAAAGCAAACCCATCCAGCCGAGTATAGCAACGGTACAATCGTTTATACAGGAATAACGAGTTGAAACCTGTAAATATTACGATAACCATAAGCACAAGTAGGGGACAACCAAAATCTAGACTTGAATACTTATATCTCTTACCATCAAAGTGTAGTTGCTTTCTGCAGGGTTCATCACATTTACCCAAAACTTGCAGTCTGCAGCCACATGTAAAGAAGTGTTAATGTCATATCCTTGGAAATTTTTTACATGAAAGAACCACATTTGCATTAAGGAAACAAAACAAGAATCGCTCTGAAATACGTACCCATCAAGGGTTGTCCTCTTCCAAGATCCTTTATACTGAAACTCACGATTTTCTTTATTAAGGCATAGGTTCATCCACAAAGGTTCTTCATTGCATAGGATATACATCACACTGCACAGTACCATAACCCAAATTTAGAAGACACCCAAAGAAAAGAAACAGAGTACCAATAACCTGTGTACCCCACACTGGCTAAAATCATAATCTTATTCTCAAATTTATGTACACTCAAACCTAAGGTTCTAGGTTCTATTGTAACAGTTGCAGGTCAAGAACCATCATAAACTGAATGAATTTCTTCCTACCTAATCACATGCTCAGCAAGCATACAAACATAACCTCAGTATAAAAAATTTACCAACTACCGCCTTTTCTTCATGAGGTGCTACCAAAAACTTGTGATACTTTTTGAGTTGGGATACTCAACAGTTTGAGGATTGTAAGAATAAGGTGCAAACCCCAAAATAACTAGGCTAAAAACACAACACTAAGGTACAACAACCTGAACCATTACCAGCTACAAGGAATTATGTAATAACGCGTCCCACATGCATACAGACTCGTCATTCTGTTATCAGTAACCCAAACCTTAAAACGGGCCGTGACAGATTCAATTCTGTGACACCCTGTCCCACATGTACAGACTTGTTATTATTCTATCCATGTCAAAGAGGTCATTTCAGATTCAGGTATAGCAACCCACTTAGTCCTTAACTAACTTCCAAATAAGGTCTCAAACATAGCATTCAGATAGCAATAGCACTCAAGCTTAAAACTATTAATAAAAGCTAAACGAAACATATGAAGAAGATTGACCACTTCAATTGAATCGTCAACTGGTTCTTGATTCTTAATCTGGTGCTTAGGATACCTTATTTAAACAACTTACACTTATAAAAAATGACTTATTAGCTTATCAAACAAACTTTTTTTGGGGGGGTCTCATGGCATTTTTTTTACATAACCATATGGAAACACTATATCTTGAACTGTTCAATTATGCAAACACCCTCTAAGTGAATAAACTGGTATATACAACCATGCAATCATTCTAATCTACATACATAATAAAACAAAATGAATAAAAAGAACCTGCTAACGCAAGCAAGAGTGGCAACATCACGAGGAGACAAGAAACCTAAAATAAAACAAACAGTTTCATCATCAAGAACATTAAAATTTCCAAGTCCATCTGGTCGACGATCTTGAACAGCAACACCCACTTCCATTAATTCTATTTCTTCTCTCTATGTAAGTAAATTTATTAATGTGGTTTTTGTAGTATGAGTATAATACTTATAAAGATGCGATTGGGTTATTCGTGCGTAATGTTTAGGCAATTTGTGGGTTTTGTTAACCGCGTCATGTGGAGGGGATCTGGTTCGAGTTGGTGTGAAGATGAAGACGTGTTAGAAAGATTTAAAAAAACGTGTGTTGACTATTGGAAATACGGAGTACCAGTTATAGCACCCGCGTGTTACGTCTATAAAATATTTTTTCGTTGTAATTATGCACGGTTTTAGATAAAAAAAATATAAATGTTTTAAATTCGGTTGACCCGTGAACCGGTCGGGTGACTGGAAGCTGGATTTTGATGTTAATGTTCAAATTTATCTCTTAATATCATGTTGTACAGAGTTTAATATGTTTTTTCTTATATTAAATTTTGAATAGATTTTATTATTAAAGTATAAAATCTAGAATGTATAAAGTCTAAGAAGGTATTTGTTTATTTTTTAAATATTCAAAAATATTGAATATTATAAGTTTCAATTAACTTTATATGATTTATTTAAAATTCACCACTAAACTTTTATTAATCATCTTCTCTTTTTATAAGTTTTTGTTTTTCATAAATTTGACACCTATATTTTTATTTCTTTTTTTTGTCTCCATCAAATTTCTCCACTATTTTTTTTCAATTTTGACTAAAATTTATTTAATTTTGATTTTTTTAACCAATTATATCGCATGATTTCGTATCAAAATCAAGCAACTTGATTGGCCCATTTTTTATAAGATCGAATCTCATAGAAAACTCTGAAATATTGTATTTTTTTATTATATAAAAGATACGTATTAATTAGCATTCGGTGACCAGTTAAGGGAGTGTTTGTTTCGGCTTATGAGCTTATTTGATTTCGGCTTATATTTCATAAACGTCAATTCTACGGCTTATTATGAGACTTGTGGCTTATATAAGTTATTACGATATGATAAATTTATATAAGCTCATAGTCTCAAAATAAGCCAGAAAATTGAGGCTTATAAAATATAAGCTGAAATCAAATAAGCTCATAAGCCCACATATAAGCCGAATCATCTTGTTCAACATCAGTCAAACACACCTTAAGGTGTTTTTTGAGTTCGACTTAATAGAAACATGACTTTCCGATTTAAGTCACTAATATTTACAACCCTCCTAGGCAGAGTATCTAACCGTTGTAGTGTAGTATAGGCAAGACTCGGGGATTAATCATTCTCTAGGAGAATAGTGAGGTAGGTTCGAATAGTATGTTTACTAAGAACTCAAGGTTGAGAGAAGATTAATTTTGTGTTTTCATGTTTTTTAGAAAGCAGATTAAATCTCGGTTTTGAAAGGGGGTTTTTATCTAAACTAAACTACTCCTAATTATGCAAGAAATGTAAAATTGACGGGGACTCATATTAGTAAACAAACGTGCTCACTTAATCATGCACTACTAACTAGTTGATCTCTCTAACTTATTGTGTTGTCACCCTCGTTAGTGTAATGTGTAAGTATTCCAATTTTTCTATTACGAGTTGGTTAGAAACGCGTCTACGTGACCACCTAAGTAAGGGCTTCTGGGACACACCTCGCTCGCCTAATAGTAAATCACGCGCAGTAAATACTTAAATAATTATCCTCAACTCGCTCACCCAATAGTAATTCACGCGCAATAAATACTTAAATAATTATCCTCCCAAACGTGAGGGTTTCACTTAATCTAAACACGTTTCACTAGACATCTATGCTAAGGTAATGTCTTATAGCTAGTTTTCTAATGCCTAGCGTGCACACCACTAACAAAAAGCAATTATATTAAAGTTCACAACTAGGTTTCATGCAATCATGAGCAAACATAATTAAATTTATCCTAACATGTTAATACAAATAAAAGAAAAGCAATTAATCAAACAATACATAGACATATTAGAATGATTAATGAATGAATCACTTATATTCAATTAAACATGTGAGTATGTAAGTACAAAAGTGTAGGATCCCTATTAACACTTCATAACATATATATCACACAAATCGAACAAGAAAAGAGAAAGAGGGTGAGTTGTTTAGAAAGAGAAAGAGGAGAGAGAATTGAGAGAGAAAAGAGAAAGATATTATTTTTGATATAATGAACAACTTACTTTTTCTAAAGAAGAAAAAGTATATATACCCCGTCGCGTTGAAGGTACGCGCGGGATATTTAACTAGGACCCGGGCTCGGGTTTTGCTTGGGATTAAACCCGAAACATATACAATATTAGATTAACTATCGAGCCCGATTCCCGATATTATCCTATTACAACATTAACTAATTAAAGACCGAAGCTCCATCGTAGAGTGACCGAGCTTCCTTGTTCGACTCAATAAATTGAGGCTAACAAAAAGGTTTAAGAAACCCTAAAAATCGTCTATAATGGTTGCACCAAAATTCTCCCAAGTTCCACACACTAACACATGTAAATAACGGGTTTGTATATATAGAAAAGTAGTCATGACGGCATCACTAGGGCTTCCTGACGTCATCACCCCGTCGAATCCGTATTAGGGTTTTTCTTCACCGCCAATCTTGACGCCGTTGCAAATGGTTGTGACGCCGTCACCTTGTGATTGTGACACCGTCATGAGCTTCTTGTGATGTCGTCTCCACAACCTGAACCATCACAAAATATTATCAAAATTGCACTTTCTGGGCACTTCTAGTGATGCTGTCGGGATGGTGGTCACAAGTATGAAATCTTGCAATTTTGTCTTGTTTCTTCCCAAATCGAGCCCAAGTCACGTGTATTTCATCCAAGTGCTTCTCAAATGCTAATTACACAAAAAGAAATGATTTAGTGCAATAATATAGCATATTTGCTTGAATATGAAGGTTAAATTACTCAAAAAATGTATAAAATGACACCTCACTAAATATCCCTACACTTGAGATTTGCTTGTCCTCAAGTAAATGAGCTTTTCCACCTAATAAATAGTAAATTCGAGGGCATTTAACTTACTCAATAAAATTAATTCATGCCACAACTGGTTTGACCTTGTTAGAAAAGCACGGAAAATATATACTAGCACCTCACATAAGTGTTTAGATTCTCACATCTCTCGGGTGTATAATCAATATAACATAATAGGAAACGTGTTAGCCTTACTTTTTAGTGAAGCCGACGCTTACACGTGAATTGGACTAGCTATAGACCAACTGCTAAACGCAGGGACTACTATTATAAATGTGGGGTAGATAGCTTATGTTTAGGCTATAAATACCCCCCATGACTCTCCATGGGGTGTGGTGAATGTTCATTTCTTGTTTTACTTTCTCTTTCCAATAAAACACATAGTTCATCTCACCCTCCCTCTACTTTTTCTCACTAGAAAACATGTATCATCTTTTGTTCTTTGATCAACCAAGACCCCCCGAATAAGGTGTTTTGAATCGTGTAACATGTGGTATCAAGAGCCAAGGAGTTTCTTTTAGGATTTGTGTTTGTTTTTGTTCGTGTCTTTTGGTTCGAACCAACACAAAAGATTTATTTTTTGTGTGTTCAAATACCATAAAGTTTGCATTTTTCCTCTTTGTCTATCCTAGTTCTAGTTAGAAGCACAAGAAAAATCTAAGAAAAATATCAAAAGATTCATCCTTTTAAGGTTTTTGGTTCAAAAAGGTTTTGTGTACTCAAAATTTTGATTTCAAATTTTTCGTGTCAAAATCATTTAAGTTTATGTTTTTAAGGTTCTACTAGGCTTAGATAAGGAAGAAGTACAAGCAAAATCGAGTAAAATCGTCCAAAAGGGTGTCTTTTTGTGTTGTAAAGAAGTTGGGTTTCAAAGCTTTAGAAGGCGATTTAATCCATTTCTTTAGGAGGCGATTTAATCTATTTTTTCAGGAGGTGATTTAATCCATTTCTTCAGGAGGCGATTTAATCCATTTCTTTAGGAGGTGTTTTAATCCATTTCTTTAGGAGGCGTTTTAATCCATTTTTTTAGGAGGCGATTTTATTCGTTTATTCAGGAGGCGATTTAATTCATTTATTTAGGAGGAGATTTAATCCATTTCTTCAGGAGGAGATTTAATCCATTTTTTCAGGAGGTGATTTAATCTATTTCTTCAGGAGGCGATTTAATCCATTTCTTTAGGAGGCGATATAATCCATTTCTTCAGGAGGCGATTTAATCCATTTCTTCAGGAGGCGATTTAATCCATTTCTTCAAGAGGCGATTTAATCCATTTCTTTAGGAAGAGATTTAATCCATTTCTTCAGGAGGCGATTTAATCCATTCTATTAGGAGGCAATTTAATCATTTTTACAAGAACAACAACACAACAAACACAATACATTACACTAAAAACGATCCTTATCAAAATTCACCTTCACTTTAAATGGCTATTATTGAATTTAAATAACTACGGAGTTTTTATCCGATGTTACTTATTTGGGATTGAAATAGGATTTCATGAGGAGTGCACTTATTTTATCTTCGACGAAGATGACTTGTTCGGGCATATACGGTTTGTGATGAAGACTTGGTTAATCTAGTTATACTTGATGTAAGGAGTTACATTGTAGTACTCATGGGTTATAGCTATCACTTTAAGGAGTTATATTGTAGTACTCAGTGTTTCACGTAGTTGAGGAGATTTCAAGAGGTGTTGTATTTTTTTTATACTTTGGAGCGGTTATATGGTACTTAGAGATTTGCCACTGCACCGTTCTTTGTCACATGGATAGTACAAGATTAAGTCACAAGTC
The DNA here is from genome assembly GCA_026074375.1 of Tanacetum coccineum. Lineage (NCBI taxonomy): Eukaryota > Viridiplantae > Streptophyta > Magnoliopsida > Asterales > Asteraceae > Tanacetum > Tanacetum coccineum. Next base: position 24,564 of record BQNB010068350.1, read on the forward strand.
ATGGACCGTGCTTTATTCTCGGGTTCATTACATCGGGTTGTCTCTATCAGTAGTCATCAGTATTAGCCTACATAATATATAAGGGGATTTAGATTGGGTTGATCAAGAGAGATTTATAAAGAGAGTACTGACATCTTCTCACAGAGTATTGCTTATGCAATCACGGGTATATGAAGCTAAGTAAGTAGTTCCAGTTGGCATATGATGTACACATGTATAGGATGATTCCTCAGTTATTCATCATCCTGGAGAGAGAAATGTGTACATCCGGTACTTAGCTGATTTTTTATGTTACCGTTTTGATGTTACAGTTTCAACTACGTAGCGGGATAAATTGCTTTCACTCGGGACTTAGTTGTTTTTGGTGAAACAATTTAAATGGGTACATCCGAGACTTAATTGACTTTGATGTTACCATTTAGACTACATAGGGGAACAAATTGCGTATACTCGGGACTTAACTGACTTTGGTGTAGCAATTCATATCTGCACTTTCCTAGAGGGAGAAAAGTGCATTTCCGGGTCTTAATTGATTTTGGTGCTACGGTTTTGACTTTAAAAAGGGGATAAAGTGTGTATTTTGGGCTGAATTCAAACAAGACTGGAATGCTTCCTAAGTGAGACGATGTTGATGATATCATCCCCTCCCACATAGTATTCTAAATGAGAAAAAAGGTCTTTGAGCCGAGTTGGAGGAGGTTGTATGACTCAAGACTAGTGCATTGATTCTTAATCAGTCTCAAGGGTGTCTGTTTGGGAGGCAGCTGAAGAAAAAGAGCCTACTAGTTGAGAGGGAGTAAAAACTCAACTAGATACTACACAAGAAGTTTAGAGCATAATTCATATCAAATCCGGATAAGGGAACTTCAAGGATGACAAATGAAAAGTAGATTCTAGAAAACTTCGACATGACCAGAAGTGCAGGAAAATGAAGTTTTTCAAGACATGCAGCTGATTCAGAAACTTCGAGATGACCAAAAGTGTATGAAGAAATTTATTGAAGACATGACAGGAAGTTATGAGTAGAAATCCAATCAAGACCGAGAGCTTCGGTAGAGAAAACTTCTAAGTCATCCTCAGCAGTATATTACATGTGTTTGTCTACAAGCCGAAGAAATAAAGCTGGAGTATTCAAGTAGATTAAGGTCATTGAAGACAATCTCAAGGAATGTTGGATTTCATTCTTATCATTTTACTTTATTTTTGCTTGTAGGAAACATTGTAACCAATTCACGTGTGACACCATCTTGGAGGGAGATTGTTAGCCTCACTTTTTAGTGAAGCTGGCGTCTTACACGTGAATTGGACTAGCTATAAACCAACTGTTAAACGCAGGGACTACTATTGTAAATGTGGGATAGATAGCTTATGTTTAGGCTATAAATACCCCCATGACTCTCCATGAGGGGGGGGGGTGAGTGGTGGATGTTTATTTCTTGTTTTACTTTCTCTTTCTAATAAAACACATAGTTCATCTCACCCTCTCTCACTAGAAAACATGTATCATCTTTTGTTCTTTGATCAACCAAGACCCCCCGAATAAGGTTTTTTGAATCGTATAACATGTGGTATCAGTTTATTAAGACGAATTATATACGTTTTAAGTCATTTTGGGTTTTTCGGTTTCGAGTTTCGGGTGATCAGGTGTCTTCTAACTACTATCATTACGATCGCGGTGTTTCAATGATCATCGTGGTGTATTTATCTTTAGTCGATGAGAAAGACTCAAGTCCGCGAGAAGATTAAAACATTCGTTCACTGTTTGAGACTTTTAAACAAATAAGACAACTTGAAAAGGAGGGAAACTTTTTATTATTAAACTACTATTTGAAATTGACACATGCAGTCCCTGGACTTCAATCCCTATTTACAATTCATCCTTAGTTTGGTTGTTAACCCTTAAAGTTGAAATTTCTTTTCACCATTCGTCCTCAATACTTATAAATCAGCCGTTAGTCCTCCAAATTGAACCATTATTGCACCGATAGTCCCTACAACTATAAATAACAATCATTAAGCATTTAACTTGGATTTCCATTACATCGTTAGTCCTTGTTTGTGTTTTAATCAACCAGTAATCATTTTAAGTTGAAAGTGTAGTAACCATTCATCCTTTTAGCTCATCAAACCGTTAACAAAAGTTCCAATACTTCAAATACAACAATGATTTCACCAACAATTAATCATTCTTTCACGGTTTCTTCTTGATTTAGTAAACTCTCGTAAAAGATTATTCTTTTCTCGGTTTAAGTCATAGAATTGTAAAATCCCGTGAACTCAAACAACAACAACCCACAACAACAATAACTTTACCTACTTAAGATCCTACAAATCATTTTCACTTCACATCACGGTAAAAATGGAAACGAAAGATACTTTATCTTCGTGTTCGGATTCAGAAGAACAACAAATGCAACTAATGCAAGACAAAGCAAAGAAAGTTGCATGGTATCTTTTCGACTACTTCATTCACACCTCAAGCATCTCTCAAACAACGACTTAAAAGGAACTCGAACCAAGTGTGGATTCAAACACGCATTTGCGACACTCTTTGGTCACGTAGAGACTTTCACAGGCACAATGTTCCTAAACGTGGATCAACTAGAAAAGCAACTTGACAAAGAAGAATTCTAAGAGATTGGATCCATGGTTTCTTTTAAAGTACTCAAGACACAGTTTCAAACGTTCATCAAGTCACATATTTATTTGGATGATGAATATGTTATAATGACACACAAGTACTTTCTAGAATACACTCAACTCGAGATTCGAGAATTTCATGATACATTGATCCAACACATGGAATCTGTTAAGAAGTTGATTGATAAAAGAGCACTGCAAAAAAGAGAGTATGACAGCTGGGTGAATGAAAGACAGATGCAGACAACAGAAGAAAAGGTTGATATGAGTAATGCATTGGATGCTAGTTTAGTTAACACAGAAAGCAATGGGATAGAATCAAAAGATCAAGATACATGCAGCAGATTAGAGAATGATGCACATGCTGATGATGCAGATATCAGAACCATATATGATGAAGAGCCAATGGCTGAGGTACAAACGAATGCTAAAATTAATGTACTTGCTACAGGACAACAACATACTGAGCAACCTGGATTCAATAATGAAGGAGAGGTTGACCAGAATGCTGAACAATGTCATGACACATGTCCTTTGCCTGCTAAATTAACTGATAACCATAAAACTAAACTCTTATATCAATCTCTCGAATCTAACAATATTTGTCTCAAAAAGACCGTTGCCCAATTTCAAAAAGATTTTTCAAGAATGAAAGCACATTGTGTTAATCTTGAACTTAAATATCAAAATCAAGCTTTAAAAGAAGGGCAACATGGTCAATTTTTGAAAGCAAAAAGTAATGAAGCCAAGGTTAAACATGACATAGATGTAATTAAAACAATAAACATCGAATTGGAACATAAAGTGGATAAATTACTTAAGGAAAATGAGACTTTGAAAAGGCATTACAAAGAACTGTCTGATTCTATCAATACAACGAGAGCTAAGACCATAGAACACACAACTTCTTTGATTGCAAAAAATGCTGAGTTCAAAGCTCAACTTCAAGAAAAAGGATTTGCAATTGCAGCATTAAAAAATGAGTTAAGAAAATTAACAGGAAATAGTGTGAATACTAAGTTTACAAAATCATCAATCTTAGGGAAACCGGTTTTACAACCACATAGAAACCAATCAGTTGTTAGAAAACCGACCGAGTTTAAGTCTAAGCAACCTAGAATTTCAAAACTACGGTTTGCCTCTTAAGTTGATGTGAACAATGATTTGCCAAAACCAGTCACTACACATTATTTGCCTAAGGAAAGAGAATATGCGTTTGCAAAACCTCATCACATGATTTCACCTAGCTCATCTAGGTATAGCTCCAATGACATGGTTCATAATCACTACCTAGAGGAAGCTAAGAAAAAGTGTTCGTCCTATAATATAATCCACACACAACAATAAGCAAACCCAAATAAGCCCTTGATGAGCCAGAAAATAAGAAAGAAAAGAAAGGAAGAAAGAAAACTTGGAATATTATATTAGAGAGAGAAAGTGGTGAGTTACAAGTGAGACAAATGCAACCAACACCCTCTCCATGTGTGGAGTGGGTTTCTTTTATACCCCTAGCCAACATGTAGGCGTATGGGCTTTTCTACTTGGGTTGGGCTTAGCATATCTTGGGCTTTGAGCCCGAAACACGGACAATATTAGATTACAATCCAAGCCTATTGAACCCGACTAGCCTATTACTTTACAAGACCCAATTTGACTTTATAAGACCGATAACATTCTTGTTTGACTTAATATAATTAAGGCTAACAATCTCCCCCAATGTTGAGGTCTTTTTCTTCATACTCCTCCGTACCACCGATAACATTCTTATAGGAGTTTGCTTTGTTTTATCATTGTCTCCCCTGACGTTGAAGATATGACTTTGACGTTTATGCTTTGCCTTGTTTTGGTCTTGTCTTGTTTGTAATGGCTTTATTCATTCATGCTTTGTGATCTTGAT